>WAAD01022354.1:0-30406 GCA_013389945.1 Fregata magnificens
GTAATATCTTAACTAATCTAAGAAATCTGTTCAAATCAGATTAACATACAAGAAAAAAAGGAATAAACACAAGGAAAAAAACCCTATTCTTTGCCACAAAATGAGTTAGGAATCCAGACAGGTTCACTTCAAACTTCATTAGATAGCTGCAATACCAGATTACTTGAAGTAATATTTGTACTTTACAGGGCTGCTTAGAAAAGTTGTATATGGCTACTAAAGGTGATCTATATTTACAGAAAATGATTTTACATTTAAATATTCTTAAAGTGCACTAGCGAGTTAATGGTTAGTAACTCATTTCACTAAAGCATTCTGCATATAAACACACTTTATAGCAGTTTGTTAGCTGAAAACTCCTTATATACAGCTTTTTTTAAAAGAAGACTCCTCTTAGGAAATGGCCTCTACTGGTGAAAATGGTGCTTATGTAGGGACAAGCTCTTTGAGTTTGGACAGCCAAAAGAAAATGTCTTAAGTATTCTCTACTTCCTCTTTAGAAAAGAGGCGGACAAAATTGTCTATACTTCTACTGTATCAATCATTAGCCCAGTAACTTGGTTTGAAACTTGCTAGGTGTATTTGTGCTTTTGTTCATCCTTGTTTCTTTGAAACAACAGGAACTTTGCTATTGCTTGCAGTGCAAGCAGAGACAGTCCCTTAAGACACATAACTTAACTTTGATGCAAACACAACAAACACTAAGAGCTGTCCAGGTGAGTGTATCTAAATACTACCATATCTAATATAGCCAGAATTCTCAGTGTGGAAGTTTCTACTTGTGTCTCCTCTTTTGTGATGAACCTCTTTTTTGAGTAGACAACTGGGTCTTCACACATGCCTTCCTCCCACATGCATAGTAGCCCTGTCCAAAGCAATCTTTCTTGCCATGTTCCCGGATACATACACTACGGTTTTTATTCCAGATACCAAAAACTGTACATTATAAGGGGAATTCACAAGGCCATACTGTATTATGAAAAACACTAAGAAGACTATTGCATTATTTTAGCTGGCTCTTACCTGTACCATAACCAAATTTTATCTGCTTGTTAAACTTGCTGGAAGGTAATATTCTGCAACTACAAGTCAGTCTAAATATAAGTGAATTGAGGTTAATGTGTTCAGAGAGCACCCTAAACAGATTTAATGCTACCCATAATCTTAGATCAGAATTGGCTAAAGACAGCTTCAAGCCCAGTTGCGCAAAGGGAAAAATAACACTTCTTAGACATTGAGGGCTTACGGTAACTCCAGTCAATGACCTACCCTTCATTAATAGGTTATCATGACATGGTATCAGATGGTTCTTATGAGATAGCAGGACTGGTTTTTGACAGATATTCGCTATGATATTTAGTGTTGCGTATCAGAGTTCATCTAGCATGATTCTGTTTGATCTCACACTGTGGGCGCAGACTCTGGGCTGGAACCCTAAATATTTGCAGTCTTTGTTCTGTTAACCTCTACCCTTGCTCATTCAATCCTGCTCCCAGGGAAGAAAAAAAAAAATAAAATCTGTTAGCATCTTCTACATGATTCATACTCTGACCTTAGAGTCCGTTTTCAGAACTTCAAATGCTGGGGGAGGGTGGTGGAGGGGTGGAAAGGTGTGTGGAATCCTACTCTGTATGACAGCCAAGGAGTCACTAAAACAAACCCATATTTTTTTCACTCCTGCAGTGTCACACTGAAGGATCAAAGTATCATAACTGCTTGCAGTCCAGCAGTGTGTTGTCATTACCATAATTTGTATGGCTCTGTTAAAACAAGGTTTATTATACAAGCACAGTATATGCTAAGTAAAGAACTATCAATGTTGTAAATAGTTATAATAGTATTTTGAAAATACTTTTTTAAATGCAAGTTCAAGGCAGTTTAATTAGAGTTCAAATGTAGAATATAAGTAATGTTTGAAATTGTCGGTAGTTGACTGTGATTCATTTTTGCAGTAGTGCTTTCTCAACAGGAAGCAGCCTGGGATTTATGCCGTGTAATATCTATTGGGAATGTTGATGTACGATTATCATAATCATTCACTCAGTCACCATTGTTCCACACAAGTTCAGTAGAAAATGCTCCTTAATGCCAGCTGAGGGAATAAGAATACTTTGTTAAGAACATATGCAGGATAGCAAAAGGTCAGGCCAAGTGTTTCGTCCTTCAGCTGTTTTTAAATTTAAACTTTGTCCTTAAACTGTCCATCCCTGGGTCAGCCTTGAATTTCCTCATGTTCTCTCACTGCACGTAGCTCGTCTAAGAAACACAGGGAAGTGAGCTGTTGCAATGCAAAATAAGGTTTTCATTCACCAGTGGTTCTATGTCTGATACAAACACCTAATGGAAAAAGCCTAATTCCATTACTCAAGGTAATGTTTCTTTCCGCACATTTTAACAATATTTCTGATGGAAGTTTTATGTGACCAGGTCTCTACGTTTTGAAATGAACTCACTTGGATCACTTGCTAACTAGCAAGTGTTTTCAGTCACAGATCTCTGAAGGCTAAACCAACCTGAAGAGACTAAGTGATTACTCCCAAATATGGACTTGGGTTTGCTCAGAAGGTGATATGTCTCCTTTTCAAACTTCCCTATCGTCTTGGGTGACACTTGTTATAACCGCTTTGCAATAAAAGGATATGAGTGTAAATGCTTTTGTTTTTTTCCTGCTTGGAAGAAAAATAAAAAATTTAAACAGGTCTCTAAAGGTCAGTGTCATCTTTCTTGTGCTTTACAAGATTCTCATTTCATTAAAAGTGAAGAAGGCTTTGAATTCAGGACTCCAGCAGCTGGGAATACGTTATGGTTACCAGTGTAAAAATCTGGGCTGGAGGTGGTCAAATGAAAATGGCAATAACCTGCTGCCTTTATCTGTCCCTGAGATTTTACGGGTATCCCATGTATGCTTCTGTCTGTACCCACACAACGCTTTGTAGCTTTAATGTCCTGACTTTCTGCAGTGAAGGTGTTACACGGTTGCTCTTTTTCCTCTTCTGGCTTTGATGGACTTGAGCATGCGGTTCTGTGGCCCCTAGGCAGCGATGGACACTTTGCTGGCTCTTCCCTTCAGAGGGTGGGACTGTTGTAAATAAGCAGCTGACTGGAAAAGCCCTTTTAAAGTTCAATGCAGTAATTAAATAACAGTTTACAGGAAGCTTTTTTTCTAGCTAAAGTAGTCACTAGAGCATTACAGAAATTACCCAGGTGCTATTGCTTTGCTGGGACCCTAAACAGGAGGCTACCTGTGTAAGAGCTTTCTCTGGTATAGAAATGCAGTTCTTTAGGTCTGGGGGTTTTTTATTATTGTTGTTTACATTTGTACTAAGGAACTACTTAATGTTTGGGTAAATTTGAAACCGTCAGGATCCCTACCACCTTGCTAATGGCCTCTGCTAGGGCATTGCTCTGGCAAATGTTTTGTAACCGTATGGGTTGTGGACTGCGGGTTATTCAAGTGAAAATTTGTACTTCGACTAATTGCAAAATCAGCTCTGGACTTTCTAACAGTTCTCAGAGTCTCTTTCTCCATTGACTTCTCTACCAGTTCTGTTTGACTTCTGAACAAAGTCTTTCTTTCCAATTTGATGACAACATATAACTTGGTGAAGAAAGTCCAAATGATTTTTTTTTTTTTTTCTGTCATGAGATGCTAACAAAGTAGTGTGGAGCCATAGCTTGATCAGAGCTTTACAGAATATCTGTATATACCTCTTTATAAGAAACTCCCTAAAGGAGACCGAAGGGCTTTCAAGATAAATATAATTCAGCTTAAAAGAACTCTAATACTTTTTAAATGGAAGCATCTCAGTGATTGGGCCAGAGAGAACAGAAATTCAGAATTCAAATAATCATTTTTGTCTGCTCACTGTGCCTTTACAGGTGAGTTGCTATTTTCAGGCTTGGTTTCAGGCTATGCATTAACTTCTTGATCTGCACTGAAGTGAAGAATTTCGTTTTAGTCCCTAGAAAATTATCAGTTGCCTCTGAGACATGGCTATGGATTTTCTAAGTGTTTCTGTCTCTCCAGCTCCTTGTAGGTAACACACCCTGCCATCTAAATATCTCTCCCAGTGTATACTCATAAGTTCCCCAGGAACAGCCTTCCCCTCTTTCCAAAGGTTGCATTGGGACTCATCTTCCTTCTTAAAGGAATGCAATACAAATTGAGGTAGAATAAAACAGGCAATACCCATAGCACCAACTCAAATGTTACCAGTCAATAAATTTATTGTGTTAAAGGCATCTATTTACAGCATTAGATTAATACATTCCAGTTCCTGTTGTCCTCAGTGTGCTAAAGGCAACTACAGGTATTTATTAAATGATTTACAAAGGGCTGTTCTTAATGGCAAATACTTGCCATTCATCTCAGCAACTGCGCTAGTCTTGGACAGAATGGAAGGAGAGAAATGAGTTAACATGGCAGGTATACAAGCATTAAGATTGCATGTCTTATTGTAATACAGGTTCAGTCATCTGGGCAAGTTACGTGAATGATTGTTAGATTCTGTGATCATCAAGGTTGAGTCTGGTTTAGTACTTCTCCTTGCTTACAGAAAAATGAAGCTTGATTTAAGCTAAATTGTTATTTTTAGAGTAATGGAACATTTACCTTTTATCAAACTGTCAATACTGCATGACTTCTAAGAAAATGCTGTTCACAGCTGATTATTTTCTAGACTTAAGCAGTAAAAGAAAAACAGCCCATGCGTCTTTAAAGTGAAAAAAGTCTTAAATTATTATAAAGAACAATTTATGAGATTGAATTGTACTATATATGACCTCAGTAAACTGCTTTCAACCTCTATTAATTAGTTTTACAGGACACAAGGACTATAATATTAAAGTTACATAGTCAGTGCACTTAACATTTTCCAGCACCAGCGGGAGCTTTCGATCTTGTTTTCCTTGAAGTGTGGGTGACCACGATTGACTTGACGTTTCCTGGGTCTGTGTTCTTCAGTAAGAAATTTTTGGCAATGATATTAATTGCTATTCGACAGAAAGAGAACATAAAACAGAATTCCTCAGAGTACAGTTTAAGCTTCTATGGTAAGTTTTAGTGAAGTTGCATAACGTCAATTGTCGTAGAGCCTTATCTTGTGACAAACTGGTAAATCTTAGGAACACATCTAAACCGAGACTTCTTGCAGAGGTAAAGATTGGTTCTGTAAGTAAAGACTGTAACATTGTGGTAAAATAGTCCTTGGCTTTTCTCCTGTAAAGCTTTAAACAACAAGAAACACGTTTTTGTCTCGTGAGTCTCAAGTTAGAGTTCTTCAGTGTTTTGCAATAACTTTTACAGTCTTCATTCATACTATCAATCCTCTAGTATGTTTACCAAGTTAATATTTTTGAAATAGAAGTGAGAAAAGTAACATGGCTTGCCTGGATTGCAATGGGGAATGCTCTCCATAAAGAGCTTACTGACAGAGAAAGGAAGACATGAACTACAGGACAAGGGAGGGATGTATGAGGCACACAGCTGAGTATATTAGAGTATGCTCTGTTCTGACACTAGGCATTCTCAAGAGCATAAACATAAAGATCCTACCGAAATATTTATCACCTTTGGTGATTCTAAATAGAATTTGATACTTGAAAATGTGTTCTGAGAGATCTAGTAACCTGCTGTATAAGTGTTTTGCTGAGTCCATGGTTGTATTGATGAGAACACTTCTTTTCAGTAAAATAAACCACAAGCAGGCTTCAGAGATAAAGTAGCTTATTTAACTCTCTTGGAGTATGTAATGTCAGAATGAAGGAATATGCTGCAGGAATGCTCAAAATATTTGCTTGGCTGCTTACGGTGATACCAACTCATTTGGAAGAATTTTTTCCTGTTTGCAGGGTTCCTTATTTCTGTTACTTATGTCACTTTTAGAAGAGTGTTAAACCATTAAAATGTAAATCTTCATAGACGTGCAATCTCTTCTGCTTCAACTTAGAAACTAACGGTCATAAGAGCTGTGAAAATATGGGAAATGCAAATGGAGTTCCCAGTGCTGGAGGAAAAAAAGTGGAGTGTTTGACTTAAGCTAACTTACATTTGTAAGGACTCAGGAGGCTCTATTACTAATGTTATGTTAATTTAATGTCAAAGCAGGAACGGGAATAATTAAGTGACTTGTCCTTTTTGCCCTCTACCTGCTACTTCTAGAATCCTATTTTGACTGGACACTTGCAATGATTAAATTTTACTTGAAGTAAAATACTGGACTGGTACAGGATTCAAATTGTTCTTCAATTCAATTCTTCTACAAATTGATTTCTTTTGTGTTGTCCATTATTATAGGTTTAAACATGTATTAAGCTAAATGCAGACTCAATCCTGTGAATTTGATTCAAAATTTGTGGTTTCATGTTAGTAGGAGAGTTGGTTGGTAGAATTGTAATGCAAGGAAAATGCTAAGATGAAGTACTTGTAATAAATGACAAATGGATATTCAAGCTATACTGACTGGCAAAGCAACCTTGAGTTTGTTATAAATAAGATTAGGCAAATTGTTCTGATGCTTTTGTGAGACATGATGCCCTTTTCCCAAACTTCTCTACTGCTAGTCTTGCACATTTGACTTTCTAAAGCTACGGTGAGAGATCATGATGCTAATGGCTTGGCATAATATTTTTTTTTTTCTGCCTACCAATGGGAAGTACTGAATGAATTCCATATTTTCCTTTGCTTGTGCACGCAGCTTTTGCTCTACCTATTAAACAGTCCTTTATTTTAACCAATGAGTCCTCACACTTTTACCCTTCTGATTCTCTTCCCCATCCCACTGCAAGAGAGTAAGCTAGTGGCTGTGTGGTGCTTAGCTGCCTATCAGGGTTAAACCACAATGTGGAAATACTGGATAAACTCCTGAGATGACGTAGGGAAAAGGGAGGAAAGACAGCATTTCTTCATTTAAGGATTTTCCTTTCAAAACTGGTTCATTTGAACTGAGAGCTATTTTATAAGGTGGGTTTTGTTTGGTTTTTTTTTTTTTTTTCAGGTGAAGGGTCTTCTCATTTCAAGTCTGGTCTCATCTTGACCTCTAATCGCAGATGGGCTCAAGCAACATTCTCTAGTAATCAAAAGCTTTGCATGACTGTATGTATGTTTAAAAAAAAAAAAAAAAATCTATGAATGAGCTGCAGTTATCTTCTGCACTTCTGCGGTCTCAGACTCTTACCATTGTGTAAAATAATTCATGTTCCTTTCTTGGTCATTTTATTGAACACTAGGCTTTGCAGATTGTTGCTGCTGGTCACTACTGTGAATTTATTAAGTTAATAAGTGCCCCCTGAATCTGGCTCTCTGGGACGTCTGAGTTGCCACAGATATGAGACAATGAGTTGTTGGACTCAAGCCAGACTGCAGTGACTCTTGTGAGCATAAATCATCATACTCTTTTACAGACAACCTTGCATTCATCCAGCATGCTTTCAGAGTCGCTTGTAGGTCAAAGTACAGGTAAACCTGTAGTTCAGCGTGGAGATGTGCATGAGTTGTTTCTTCACAGCTTCCCATTTGAAGCAGTGTGTGTGCAAATCTGTCTGCAAGAGTATGTAGGTATACTATAAAAAGACATAGTCCATGTAAGCCCATAGTTTTGCAAAATCTTAATCCCCATAAATTTACCTGCTGTCAATATCCACAACAGTTGAATCTTAGATTCTAACCTCTGGACCAGTCTGTAACTTCAAAACATAATTTATCCTTCCTGAACACATGTTCAAATTGTGTGGATAGGAGTAATCATTTTTAAAGTTTATGCAAGTGCTGAAACTAAAAGTTACTTACTTTACTATGCAAAGAACAGCAATGATGTCTTTGCTTCCAGCCGTTAATTTAACAAGTTACAGAACTTGTTTTATGTGTCACTTCAACTCCTGGTACTGTCTCAAAATCATTCTTTGTCCAACTGCACAGCTACTCACTTCCAGTTACTTCTCAGACAACCTCTGATCTTTCTTGGACTCTTGAATAAGTATGTGAAGAAGTTAACTAACATCTCCCCCTTCATTATCACCCCTGTTCACCCTTATGTTCTGCTCAACTATTTATAGTAAGAGCTTGTTTCCTTATGCTTTTTCTCTGTTCACATTCATGGCACTTGTACCGGGCACGGGTGCCCAGGTGCTGGCGGCAGCAGCAGCAGCGGCAGCAGCAGCAGCGCGGGGCCTGCCGGTGCGGCCCCCGTGAGGAGCGGGCGGGGCTGCCCCNGCTGTTTCCCTGCGGCCCGCGGGAAGGGCCCAGGCTGGAGCAGGGAGAAGCGGGAGGAGGAGGGAGCGGCAGGGAGGGGCTGTTACGGGCTGACCGCAGCCCCCCACTCCCCATCCCCCTGCGCCGCTTGCGGGGGGAGGAGGTAGAGGAGTCAGGCATGATGGAATGAAGCTGAGCCTGGGAAGAAGGGACTATGGCGCGTGAAAGTGTTTTAAATTTTGTCTTTATTTCTTAACCCAACTCTAACTGGCAAGAAATTAAATTTTCCCCAGGTCAAGTCTGTTTTGCCTGTGATGGTAATTGGTAAGGGATCTCCTTGTCTTTATCTTGGCACACAAGCTTTTCCATCTTCTCTCCCCTTGACCTGCTGAACAGGGGGAGTGCAAGAGCAGCTGGGTGGGCATCTGGCAGCCACCCAAGGTAAACTCACCACAGTACTCGCTGTTCGAAATGGTCTTCTGCTACCTCAAACTTATTATTATATATCCAATTCCGTTGTAAAAAGGATGAAGAAAGTTGTTTTTTTTTTTAAGGTAGAACTTCTATTAGAATATTTGTCAATTTTACTTTCCATTCACATTCATTGAATTAAAAATTTACTAAAGGACTGTAAGCAAAGCACCATATAGTGATTAAAAATAGCAACATATTATCTTGAAGGTCAGATTCTAAAACTAATGCAAGGACCAGTGTAAACTGTAGTCTAAGACAACTTCATTAGTCCTTTCAGTAAAGAACTAAACGACCACATGCAGAATGTAGCTTTGTAATAACCTTTGAGTCTAAATGACAGCACAAATTAATCTGCAGGTGATAGTAAACTGGAATATATCATGAGGAAAAAAATTGGACAAGACCTGGATTATTTTCATGCTTGTAAGAGGTGAAATTTGCAGTAACAGAAAATGCCTAACTTGTATAGTTGCATACTCTATGATGTTTCAAAAAAATGGCATTTGGAAAGACAACAGCTATTGTATGCTCTGCCTATAACTTCTGGCTTCTCTTTCTTCACTGAAGTGTTATAAAGAAATTCTGAAAATGCCTTTTTCTGCCCATGGGGGAATAGACGATACAGGAAACATCCCCTACCTAAAGTTTGACGGAGGCTCCTAAAAGCTGTCACAAAAGACAGCATATTATGGGTTGAGAGATTCCTTATGACCTCAAATTGCACACAGCACTATGGCCTATAAAGCAGCTGTAATTGAGACACAGCTTTCAGGGTTCTCTAAATTGTTGGGAACATACAAAATCATTGGTGCCACAACTATGGTTCAGCCACTTAACTCTTTGGGTGCCTTTCTGTATCTGGGCTATGAATTCTGGCTTTAGGTTGCAATATACACTGTCTAGTTAAGCAATGACACATCTTGAGTGGATATTCTAGCATCTTAGGGTGATACTAAATCTAGTCATTACCAGTATACAGCTTAGTACAGGCTCCGGTACTAATGAGGGTAACTAGAGAAGTGCTTAATCAGCTGTGAATAGATTAAAATCTTGACCTGCCAGTAAGTTAATAACTTTTTGCATGATCAGATAATGAAAAGAGCTGTAAAAGCAGAATATGTTGGCGTTTACCTTAAAAATAAACAAATACATGAACTGCAATAATAGACTTGATATTTTTATGTGCAGGAGGTCCCAGATTAGACAAGATTTCAGCATTTGCTTGGTTTGGTATATATTTAGCAGAAGTACCACCAAATCTTTCAGACGGTAAGATGAAGTGAACCATAGTATCACTGACTCCAGCTCCAGCCAAAGTCTCACCAGGCCAGTAGTCAGCTGTGCAATGACCGAACTTCTTGGAAAGACTGCTCTCGTGGGTTAGGTGAAAAGAAGTCCTTTCCTATTTTCCATGACTAAGGGCTATAACAGCCAACAGTGACCACTCAAGAAGAACTTGAAAGGGAGGGAGCTGAGAGCAACTCCACTCCTTTACTTTTTCCAGGGAACCAGGGGAATTATGATATTTTTCATTTCTCCAGAGATGAGACTGGAGTGAACATTGCTGGGCCTGACTTCCAACACAGTTACAGGAAGTAGGAAAAACGACTCCCAATGTCAAAGGTGAGGGGTGGTAGGTCAGAATTAGTCGGGAGAAGTGCTGTTGTATTGGGTTTGCGTGGCAAGGTTTTGGTAGCGGGGGGCTACAGGGGTAGCTTCTGTGATAAGCTGCTAGAAGCTTCCCCCATGTCTGATAGACCCAATGCCAGCCAGCTCCAAGATGGACCTGCTGCTGGCCAAGCCTGAGCCAATCAGCAATGGTGGTAGCACCTCTGTGATAACATATTTAAGAAAGGGACAAAACTGCTGCATAACAGAAGCTGGGAGACAGGAGTGAGAATATGTGAGAGGACCAACTTCTGCAGACACCAAGGTCAGTGAAGGAGGAGGCGGAGGAGGTGCTCCAGGTGCCGGAGCAGAGATTCCCCTGCAGCCCATGGAGGTTAATGGTGGAGCAGATATCCACCATGCAGCCTGTGGAGGACCCCATGCCGGAGCAGGTGGATGCGCCTGAAGGAGGCTGTGACACTGTGGGAAGCCCATGCTGGAGCAGGCTCCTGCCAGGATTTGTGAGTCTGTGGGGGACCCACGCTGGAGCAGTCTGTTCCTGAAGGACTCCATGGAAAGGACCCACGCTGGAACAGGTCGTGAAGAACTACAGCCCTGTGGGAAGGACCCACATTGGAGAAATTTGTGGAAGACTGTCTCCTATGGGTGGGACCCCATGCTGGATCAGGGGAAGAGTGTGTGGAGGAAGGAGTTGCAGAGACAACATGTGATGAACTGACCGCAACCCCCATTTCCTGCCCCCTTGAGCCGCTCGGGGGGAGGAGGAGGTAGAGAAATTGGGAGTGAAGTTGAGCCCGGGAAGAAGGGAAGGGTGGGGGGAAGGTGTTCTTAAGATTTGGTTTTATTTCTCATTGCCCTACTCTGATATGATTGGCAATAAATTAAATTAATTTCCCCAAGTCTAATCTGTTTTGTCCGTGACAGTAATTGGTGGGTGATCTCTCCCTGTCCTTATCTCGACCCATGAGCCTTTTCCTATATTTTCTCTCCCCTATCCAGCTGAGGAGGGGGAGTGATAGAGCGGCTTTGGTGGGCACCTGGTATCCAGCCAAGGTCAATCCATCACAGCTGTGAGTTTTATTGAAGATTAATTTGGTGCTGAGAAGGAAGAATTATATGCTTTCTGTACTTTTGCCTCTCTCCCAGGAACAGTAGCAGACCTCTTGCTGACAGAAAATATGCTTCCTCTTTGCTAGCCATTCTCCTTTAGCATAAGCAGCCCATACCATATAGGCAGCTTCTATTCATTGTGGGTTTTTCAAGAGAGCACTCCAGATCTGTCCCTGTTATGTTGCAGTTACCTAAGGGAAGAAGCTGGGCTACTGATATTCACCCCTGCTAGAAAGAGTGGGAGGGAGGTGACTGAGGCATAAAACAGTGGCAAACATGAGGACAATACCCATCCCAACCTCAACAGCTGCAGTTGTCCTCTCCATCTGGGCTGTGCGGACAGGGAAAGACAGTTTCCAGATCAACCACCTGTAGGAAAGTTGATCATTTTTTGGAACTCTTTTTAACCAGAAGATGAATTCTTTTTAATGTAGGGATGTATCTTACAGTTTTTAGAAAATGTTACAGCTGTTGAGACTGGAAGTAGTTTAAAAGAATTTATCTGATGACTTTCTGCCTTATACAGATTGAAAGCATATATAACAATGTCCTAATTCATGCATCTTGCTTACTTACTAAGAGTCTTCAAACTCAGCATGCAATGAACCCTGCTGATCTGAAACACTGAAAAGGGAAATTATTCTTGGCATTTTCAGTAACTGTTTAAATAAAGATCTTCACCAGGGATAATTTGTTTTTAATTTCCTAATTAATATTGCCTTGGCCCTTTTAGAACTTCACCTTTCAAATCAGGCCTGAAAAGAGTTTTGTGTAAATATGAATAGCTTTTAAGTGAAAAGGGGGTATAAAATACTTCTGGAAAAAGTATGGTTTTAATTTGCAGGGGTTTTATCTGTAACTAGCATATTTCCTTTGGCATAGCTGTCATAGGGTCATTAGAGGAACGGAAGGGTAAAAGATGACCAAAAGAAAAAAAAAAAAACACTTACCAAAAATTTTTACTACTAGCTTAAACTGATGTAAAAGATCCTTTTATTATGCAAAGAGTTGTTCTCCAGCTTAAAGGGCCACCTCAGTTGTTGGACTCTGCCATTCCTGGCATTTCTTCAAAATGCATCAGATCCACTACAAAATCTCTGATGAGGCTAATGCTCTACATGTGCAGCTCTACTTCTGCATATTACATTTTTAATGGTACTGTATTAAGACACTTTTACGAGAATTAGCTATGAATTAGAAGTATCTTGATGAAATAAGCTTTGTTTAAAAAGTTAACTCTGAATATAGGTATCCATCAAATACATTCCCAGAAAGTAATCTTTAAACTCAAAACAATCTTCATCATATAGTCATATTCAGTCATATAGCAGCCATGGACCAGTTTTTTTGGACAACATAAATTGGAACAATTCTATTGACTGTATGGAGTACACCAACAAAAAATATGCCAAAAAAACTAGTGATGTGTTAGTGTAAAGCTGTGGATCTGATCACCCTGACAAATGTATTTCTTTGATCTGCTTAGTGGATGAGGGAAAGGCTGTGGACATTGTCTACCTAGACTTTAGTAAAGCCTTTGACACTGTTTCCCACAGCATTCTCCTGGAGAAACCAGCTGCTCAAGGCTTGGACGGGTGTACTCTTTGTTGGGTAAAACCCTGGCTGGATGGCCAGGTCCAAAGAGTTGTGGTGAATGGAGTTAAATCCAGTTGGCAGCCGGTCACAAGTGGTGTTCCCCAGGGCTCAGTTTTGGGGCCAGTCTTGTTTAACATCTTCATCAATGATCTGGATGAGGGGACTGAGATGACACCAAGTTGGGTAGGAGTGTTGATCTGCTTGAGGGTAGAAAGGCTCTACAGAGGGATCTGGATAGGCTGGATCGATGGGCCGAGACCAACTGTATGAGGTTCCACAAGGCTAAGTGTCCTGCACTTGGGCCACAACAACCCCATGCAGTGCTGCAGGCTTGGGGAGGAGTGGCTGGAAAGCAGCTCAGCGGAAAAGGACCTGCGGGTGTTGGTCAACAGCCAGCTAAATATGAGCTGACAGAGTACCCAGGTGGCCAAGAAGGCCAACAGCATCCTGGCTTGTATCAGAAAGAGTGTGGCCAGCAGGACTAGGGGAGTGATCGTCCCCCTGTACTCAGCACTGGTGAGGCCGCACCTCGAATACTGTGTTCAGTTTTGGGCCCCTCACTACAGGAAAGACACTGAGCTGCTGAAGCATGTTCAAAGAAGAGCAACAAAACTGGTGAAGGGTCTAGAGAATAAGTCTTATGAGGAGCAGCTAAAGGAACTGGGGTTGTTTAGTCTGGAGAAGAGGAGGCTGAGGGGAGACCTTATTGCTCTCTACAGCTACCTGAAAGGAGGTTGTAGCAAGGTGGGTGTCAGTCTCTTCTCCCAAGTAACAAGTGATAGGACAAGAGGAAATGGCCTCAATTTGCAGCAGGGGAGATTCAGATTTTATATTAGGAAGATTTTCTTCACCGAAAGGGTTGTCAAGCATTGGAACAGGCTGCCCAGGGAAGTGGTTGAGTCACCATCCCTGGTGGTATTTAAAAGATGTGTAGACATGGCACTTAGGGACATGGTTTAGTGGTGGACTTGGCAGTGTTAGGTTTACGGTTGGACTCTGTTTTAAAGGTCTTTTCTAACCTAAATGATTTTATTCTATTCAAATGTTTTTATTATTATTACAAACTAATTCATAATTCAACATAAACTGGAAATGTCATGCCAACAAAAAGCAGTCTACTTCGTAAACTCTGATACTGTTATACATGAAAGATGATTTCTACTAATAGAAAAGATACATGTGTATCAGATGGAACTTACTGTATGGAAATGTTAACATGATTAGGTGATAGGAGGATAAAATTGTTATTTAATGCTTGATATGTGTTTCATGGGGAAAAAAAAAGTCCTTTTTGGAAGAGTAATGAATAATTTTTTTATTGGTGTTGACCTTATATGGCTCTCAATGTCATAGTAAGAGAATTCTGTAATAATAGGTTATGATACATCACTCTGGATACAGTTATATCTTCTGCTCTGAGACTCAGGACCTATTGTTTACCAAATAACCCACTTCAGCTAGAGAAGGGCATTTGTAGCGGATGATGGAATGTGTGCCAGGTATGCTGGCCCCCAAGGTAGTTTGAAGCTAAAAATCTGAATATGAAAGATTGGCTGTATTCAACAGAAAATACAGTACTCACTTTACTCGCCTACTCAACAGTCTTCAAAAACAAAATATCGTGTCTTTGTAAACATGAATCTTACAGAAGATAAATGTTGCAATTATCTAATGTTGAAATGCAGATGATTTTACCTTTTATAGGGTTTGGATTTTTTAACGTTTTTGTGGATGTTTCATATGGACAATACTCTCAGCTGGGACAAATAGTGTGACCTTTGGCTCGTAAGTAAGTATTTGGGGTAAAAGTGTTTTCTGTTTTACTGCTATCATTCTAAACCTGAGCTAGAATATTCAGGTCAAGAACAGAACATGATATTGGGTTTTTTTGTTTGATTTCTTTTGGTTAAGTCTTGGAATTGGGTCATTTAAGGTGAAAAATAACAGGATGATAAGGATCAAAAGAATATAACTTGCTGAAGTCCCTTAATTTATATGTCTCTTACATATATAAGGTGCTTAAAACCTCTTGTAAACTGTACTTTCATGTTTCTCTAAGTTGCTGCTTCTGTATGAAATTAATTATCAGTCCCTTTAAAATAAGAGCAATTAAAAAAGCAATAAATCTGATTGATTGCCTAACTGGCATCCTTGTGAATTTTCAGTAGTCTTGTCATCCTGAATTCCAAAATAGCACTGTATATTCTTTGTAGGGGCTCACTGCCTTCTCATTGATATGAAGTGGCAGAAAAAGTAGATTGGTCTGAAAATTTTTCAGAGGTCACAGGAAGGGTATTTGCAGAAATGTTTCTCTTACATTCCAAATATCATCTTTTTTTCCTTTTCTCCTTTCTCCAGCTTTTGCCTCGTTATAACAGGATAATTTGTGATATGCATCTGGTACCTTTTTCATTTCTTGAGAAGTTATTATAATGCTTCCATTTCTAACCTTCAATTTATGTTCCATTGTGTCCTACTGAAATTATTTCCTATTGCACACATTCCCCAGTTCAGATAGTTTTATTATTGTGCCCTTTTCAATTCACTAAGGACACCTTTACATTCTGACAGAAACATAGTTCTTCAAAACATAGATGACCTAAATCTTAAGGAGAAATGTAGTATCATTTCCCAAGAAGATTTCTATTTCATTCTGTGATCCTAGAAGATCATTCTTAAGTATCACAGATATGAAATTGTTATGAAATGAATTTCCCATGAAAGTGACCTCTCACCCAGGAGAGATTAAACATTTGCTTTGTATGTATCATCCCTTCTGAGTGAGAATTATACCACAGTGCACTGGGAAAATATATAGGGACATATTATTTTACATTATACCGGTTGGAAAAAGAACACTAAAACATACTTTAAAATAGATAAGATAATTTCTACTTGTGTTAGTATTGGTGAACGTAACTTGTTCTCTAAAAATAATACAGGGCACATTCGGAAATCATTTGACTTACAAACATTCAAAATTGCTAAGACTTTGCAATACCAGTGCAGGCAACAAAATTAATAATAAACTTAATTTTGTTTCTTTGGTTGTTCATTATAATAGAGTTCAGCACTGTAACCATGGGATCTTATTTTTCCTGCACATTTCTGTTTTGGTCCACGGGACAGTCCTTTCTCAAATTGATCTGTGTTCAAGTATAAATCTAAACTGCTTTCTGAATACCACTTGCACCCTGCTTGAAAATGGACTTAATTTTTTTTTTTTTTTTAGCTTCCTGTGATCACAATGTCTGGTTCCAAACTAACTTGTTTGCAGTACCATTCCAAAGGGAGAGTCTTGCTATCCCTATGGCATAGGTTGGGTTGCAAGAGGAAGTTTAGGTTAGAAATACCTTGTAATTGTAGGCATCTTGATTCAGTCATGTTTTTTTTAGTATTGTGATGATTACATAGGTTCAAAACACTGCTTCCTTTGAACTAGGCTGAAAGAGGGAATGTTTGAAGTCTAACATAAAAGTGCTGAAGATCAGATCTCACACCAAGAGGAGGAAGAAATGCACAAAACAGGCTATTGAAGCCCTTTGAACAGAGTCACTGAGACCAGTTTCAGACATGGGTGGCCTCAGTCACTTGCTTTTTGTCTGTGGGAACAGAGGTTGATTATGAGTTGTTTAAGTTATTTGACCCATTTTTCAGGTAATCTGATTGATCTACTGCAATACTTTCTTCTTTCAAGAATGAATTGGTTCTTGTGCACTCCCGTAAAAGTTGTATTGTGGGTTGCCTTTCCTTGCTCCCTATCTAAACTTGTTTCCTTTCAGGCTTCATTCCAAGGTTTTCTCTTCTTGCTTTATTGCCTTCTGTTGTTCTAGCCTGGCCCTGTAATGATAGAAGTTAACTGATAGTGGAAATTATTTATATTCACAATGATCGCGAGAGTTCTGGCATGCCTTTGCACTTCTGCCAGAAGATTTTAAGCCAAAATAAGGTTGCTAGAATTGGTCGTGATCTTCAGGTACATTGTGTAAGTTTCTCATACACCTTTCTTTCTTCCTACTTTTCCCACCCCCTAATGGTTCTGCTGTGGTCATGTAATGATTAAAGTGAAACACTTTGAGTGTTGCAATGGGATATCACAGTGTGTGAAAGAGCACAAGAATTAAGGCAACCCTACAGACAAAAAGAGACTTTCAGTGGCCACAGTTTTAGACAAATTTTTGATCAGGTCTTCTTTTCACTGATATAGGAGAAGGCAATACACTTTGACTGGTGGAGTGAAAAGTTTTAAAAATGTAATACGGGACTAGGTCACTATCACGGTTGTACCGGGTCAATACTTTTCAATTAGGGAGCCATAAAATGAAAACCTCTGTGTTCTCAAATGCAAATCGACAAAAATGGAAGAACGGTACATAAAGAAAATATTTAGTCATAAATGAAAAATGTTAAATCACTACCACATAGGTAGTCCATGCATATTTTTCCTTAAAGGAAAAATTCAGTTACCATGCTATCTTTCAATGTTTCTTTGCTTTCTTGAACCTCTGCTTTCTCAGAAACAGAAGCTCACTCCTGACCAATGGTGGAGGTCTGGAAAAGTCTCTTTTGCATAAATGACAGCTTGGAAATCCTACACTCATGGAATATTTACTCCAATAAATGTTTCTGCTGTCCCTGTTATTTTTTCATTGTGTTTTGCATAATCACCATAATTGCATCACAGCTATGTGTATAAATAAGTGTTTGAAGTAGATTTAATCTTTTTCAAATGAACTTCAAAGAGATTTTTGCACCTCTGCCACTGTCTCTTTTCATGCATAAATACTTCTTTCTGAACTGGAAAATAATGAAATCATATTCTGCTGTTAAGAGGAAAGCTGTTAACAAATCTGATGCTCTTACTGGCCAGAGCACTTTTCTTCTAATCCTTCCATTGCTTGGGAAAGCACTTGCAATGGATGGATTACCTTTAGACCATCTTACTCCTGAACCACATTGTCCCAGTGTGATTCCCCTCCCTTTCCACCCTGTCACTGATGCAAGAGAAGAAAACTAAAGTAATTGCACTGGTGTTCAAACTGAAAAACTGTGCTCTCAAATACATAATAGAACTTGATCTAGATCCCCTACGCTTGAAAATCTAGGGCAAGTGCTAAATTCTTCAGAATAATTAGTCACAGCAAGAGTCTCATTGAAAACAATTTAAGATGACAGAAAACATTATTTAAAATTATACCATTTCTCTGTACTTCCAGTATTGTGAAAAAGAGTTCGTTCTCTGATAGTCTGTCCCTCAGAGAAGTGAGTATTGCTGATTGTCTAAATAGTTTTAAATATCTTTTTAAAGGTGACAAATGTTTTCTTCCTTTGGTTAGAAGTATAGCAATCTCTTCTACTTCATTCCTTCTACTCTGAGAAAGGAAATGAGATCAGAGGTGAGGGTTTTTCTGGCAGAGTTCTTCCCATTCAATGCAAGGATCACAAACACACTCAGACTTACTTTTCCATGTAGGAAAATTTTATCTCTTTTCAGATGTATTAAATTTTCTTATTTTGCTTCTGTTCTTGGCAATATGTCATTCTATGATTATCATGCATGGTCACTCCTTTGTCTACAGGCAGTGCCTATATTTGCAAGTCTCCTTTTGCATTCATCAGCCTTGAAAGTTGGCAGAATAATCAGATTTGGGGGTGTGAGAAAAAGGTAACTTATATGTCAGTATATGTTTCCAATTTTTTTTTAAAAGACTTTACATTTTCCTCTAATATCTTATAGAAAACAGGAAAATGTTCAAATTTAAATTTTGGGTCATGCAATGCCTTGCAGTAGCTGTTTGAGCTATTGAAAGCACTGTTTCGTGGACATTGAGAACTGAATATGCAGCTGGCTTACTCTTCCCAGAGTGAGGAATCAAACACTTTTGGCTGAAAGGATGTAAGGATCTTGGGTGGTGTTCAAAAATATTGGCGGTATTCTGAGGACATTTTCAAGTTTTCCCTTAAAGGAAGGGGACCACAAAAGAGGCTAAGCTAAGGTCTTCATTTCTTTGTCTAGCTATGGGCATCTCTGTTTCTTAATTGTTTTGCATCATTATGAATTTGGATGACAGGCTGGCTTAAGAAATAAGGTTCCCCAACATGCCAAACACTGTCCTAGTATCACTGCTGTTTATCTATACCTTAATTCTTCTTCCCTGTGCTGATCCAGTATATGGAAGCCAGCCCTAAAAGTCAGAGACATTAGTAAATCTAAATCTCTTATCAACAGGCACATGTTTATTTGGGTAGTGGAAGTGGGCTAACTTGTTAGTGGTATGGGAAGCCATTATTTTGGTATGGGAGGAGAAGCTCTTACAGTTTGCCTGAAGTTACTTTAAAGCTAAGAAGGGGCAGAGTAACCAGGGTGTATAGTGGGTTAAAGGATGTGGGAAAACATCTAGGGCAGCTTCATATGTAATATTAAATGTATTGTTAATCATAGAATCATAGAATCTCCTGAGCTGGAAGGGACCCACAAGGATCATCAAGTCCAACTCCTGACCCTGTATAGGACAATCTCAAAATTCACACCATGTGTTTGAGAGCATTGTCCAAACGCTCCTTGAATGTTGTCAGGCTTGGTGCCATGACTACCTCCCCGGGGAGCCTGTTCCAGTGCTCCACCACCCTCTGGGTGAAGAACCTTTTCCTAATGTCCACCCTAAACCTGCCCTGGCATATCTTCCTGCCATTCCCTCAGGTCCTGTCACTGGTCACCAGGGAGAAGAGATCAGCACCTGCCCCTCCTCTTCCCCTTGTGAGGAAGCTGTAGACCGCGATGAGGTCTCTGTTCAGCCTGGAGGAGGCTGAGGGGACATCTTCGTGTCTCTCCTCTGGACACTCTAGTAGCTTCATGTCCTTTTTATACTGTGGCGCCCAAAACTGCACACAGTACTCAAGATGAGGCTGCACCAGTGCAGCGTAGAGCAGGACAATCACTTCCCTCAACCGGCTAGCAATGTACTGCTTGATGCACCCCAGGACATGGTTCGCCCTTAAGCATGCTACTTGGTGCCTGCTGAGCACCTACGACTGAAGACTAGGAAATTAGAGGCTTGCAAGCTGCATTTTGAGAGAGAGACTCCAGCTAGAGAGGTTCTCTACTTTCTTGGGGTCTGGGTACACCCCCACACCACCCAATGCTAGCATAGTACAAGCTGTGAGTGGCAGTGGGCTGCCACAGTGCCCAGTGGGGGCACAAACTGCCCTGTGCCAGTGGAAACCAGTTTCAGCTGACTGGTGATGAAATGCCAGGGGGTGAAGAAGAAACCGCACCAGGCACCAGAATTGTACCCAGCCCGTCAAAGTATGCACACATATCCTGGCCCCGCACCCCAGCCCTCAACAGTTCTTGGGGCAGGAGGAAGAGGGAGGGTTAGATGACATGCAGTGTTGTCTGCCTCCCCCTTCTGCTCTCCTCGCAGAGCAAGTTTAATGGCTTACGTGTGTGCCCCGAGTTGAAAACAGGGAAAGTTGGAGTGGAGATGGTGAAGGCTGGGTGCTTGTGTAATGGTGTACTGGGGAGTCCTGGGACACCTGCTTCTGTGGCTGACCTCTGGCCAAATGTTCATGTGGATTGGCAGTAAATTAACCAACGGAAATTTTGAGAGTGACCTGCCTGTAACTGTGCTCTGTTATGGAGAAATGAGGAACCACTTGTAGAAAAAGTCCATGCTGCGGAAACCTTCAGGAAATCCAGAAAAGAGCCTTCTGGATTTCTTCTCTTGCTTGCTTTTTCATGCTGTTTGAATTCCGGGGGATCAAAACCAGTGTTCTCAATGTCCAAAAATAAAATTATGAAAAATTGGTATAAGAATTCCTTTGCGAGGCCTCTTTATTACTGAACTTTACATACTTTTAAGTATCCTTAGCCATGTGGTCAAAGCAAAGTGAGGAGGAGAAAAGTATGTCAGGAACTAAATTTGTTGGTTTGGGTTGAGATTAATTTGTTTGAATTTAAAAATGATTGTTTTGTTTTTAAGGCTAGTGGTGACATTGAACTTAAAGCAAGGAGACTGGCTAAAGGAAGAGGCTATGGAAGTGGAAGTGACAGCAGCTGAGTTGGAATGAAAAACCTGAAAGTGCTGAAAATCATGTGGGTGAGAAGACTGGGTAATTTCTCTTTGAGAATGCTATGAAAACTGATGGATGCTCAACTTGATTGTGGAGGCTTAGCAATACCTGTAATTTGATACTTTACGCAAGGATAGAAATTGGGCAATAGTTTTGAAAGAGTATTGCTTACAAATTGACTAGTCTTCAAAAATGAGCAAAGCTGTAGAACATGTCTGAAAGTATTGAGCACATAGAAAATGGATCCCAATGCTAAGTAGGTTTGATAGTGATAGCTAACGTTATCCTGGTATTTATCTTTGGACGAGGAAAGGTGTTTGAGACAAGCTCCAATGTATGAATGGTTTGTATGTAAAGACCAGCATTTTGGTTGCTGTTAGACACCTGTCCTGATTCTACTGTTGTAGTAACTGATGTAGATTACGGCAACCTGAAACAATATTGGGGGATTTAAACAAGAAGATGGTATTTGAGTTGGAAATCAGGAATTTGAGGAACTTTTTCTCAAGGATGATTTGGAGATTAGAGAGCATAATTATGGAAGTACTTATTTTGATTCTACTCACTTTGAGAGGTTATTTATCTATTTTTATTACTTTGTGTTAGTATGGCTGAATTAATTTCTATATGTACTGGGACTATGTGATCTGAAGGCAGATCACGTTATGGTGCTGCTTTTTCCCCCAAGTACAGGATTCTGTTTCAATAAAGAAAAGTTGGTTGTGTTAGAAAACAGACTCTTTTTCTTACTGATGTATTAATTTAATATTCTAATCACCTTTTGATAGTTTGAAATGTATATTTTAAACTAAAAAGGTCCACTAGAAATAAGTGGAATTTAACAAATTACGGATACCTGAAACTTGTTGGTTTTCTTCCTATTTGCTTTTCTTTGGTTTTGCTATTCCTGTTCTGTTCTCTAAGATCACTAGTGGCAATCACCCTACTGGTGTATCCACTATGAGGGGGAAAATTTGTACTGATCACCAAAATGTGATACTATTGATTTGTCAATTTAGGTTGTTTCTCAAGAAAAATTCTTCACATTGTAAGAGTGAAAGAGGTAGGGAAATGAAGTTTAGGTTTATAAACAGGCATGATTAATGCTGTCTTGCATTTGCTCATTAAATATATGCAAAACATGCAGATTTTATTATCAAGTAAAATTCCATATAGACTAAAGATGATGAGTGCCACTGTTGCCATGTATTTGATTAAAGTGTGAGATGCAGACATTATTAGAGTATAATTAGGTGCATCCATACTATTCCAAAACGTACTTAGAATGTGAAGAAACTTGAACAGTAATGTAATTATATTTATTCAAAGGAAGCGGCCCAGGTTTTCTGAATGCTTTTCATTTGGTAACATACATGCAACTCTATATAACAGAATTCAGAACTGTACAATACTGGACAAAATGAATGCTATACCAAGAATTTACAGTATTCATTAGAAGTAAAACCAGAATTGTTTTCCCCTGAAGTGCTCCCCGTTTTTGTGAATTACATTAAGTGGGGATTCTTGACACAATTGCTGAAGTGGAATTTAAAAATGGACCAAATTCATTAGCTGTATAGACAGATATGATTTCTGAGAGAAAAAATTCTCCTCCCTCATGTTTTGGGCAAACTTCAGGACTGTTAAAATGACCATGGAAACAGGTGAAAGAGAAATGGAGCTGACAACTGGCACCTATTTTTATGATAAGCAGGTGTGTTAGATTCTGCATCTGCTAGTCTGTGATTTGCTGAAGGAGGTTTTTAAAAAAAACAACGAGCAGATACACCTAGCTGTTACATGTTTACTTTTTCTGGACAAAGCCTCAATAATTTTACATCTTTTTGTCTCTGCCTTTAAACATTGTTTTACTGTGTAGTTAGTTAAGCAGGGGTGTTAAGAAGAACTCTGTACCTTTCCACCAAGTTAGCTGGATTCCCTGACCATCTTTGCCCTTCTCTGGACTCTTTCCAATTAGTCAATATTTCCTTTGTACTTTGGGCACAGAACTGAACGCTTTTTTAGATACATCTTCATAAGCACTGAACAGAGGAGATTCATATCTGTGCTCTTGCTGCCCTTTACATGGTTAGTGTTCACTGCTGGTAGGATGAGTTTGAGTTGCATTTGGCTGTAAACCTGCCTGTTTCTGCAGAGTTGCTGGCTAGCTGGTTTATACTGATACATAGGGATAGACTGTTCCTGGGCAGATGACTTTGCCTTTGTTCATGAAATTCTTGTTCTCCTGTTTTTCCAGTGTGAGTGTCCTGGGAATTGCAGCTTTGCCCTCCAGCATATCAGTTGCTCTCCCCACTTTGGTGTCACCTGCAAACTTGATGAGGGTGTAATGAGGTAATTCATCCTGTCATCTGGGTTGTAGATGGTGTTGATGAAAAGCACTGGTCCCTTGTTGGGTCAAGCATTGAAGCTTGAGGAACACCACTCATAGCTGACTGCTAGACAGACGTTAAAATGTTGACTAGCACTCTCTGAACCTGATCTCAGTTTTCTGCCCATCTTGTAGTCTGCCCCTCCAATCCATGTCTCCTCAGGTTGGCTACAAGGATATTGTAAGAGAGAATTTCAAAATCATTTTTTAAAGTCAAAGTAAGCAATACAAAGTAACTAACTGCTTTCCCCTTATCCACATGTGCTGGTTTTGGCTGCGATAGAGTTAATTTTCTTCATAGTAGCTAGTATGGGGCTATGTTTTGGATTTCAGCTGGAAACAATATTGATAATACAGGGATGTTTTAGTTATTGCTGAGCAGCACTTACACAGAGTCAAGGCCTCTTCCGCTTCTCACACCACCCCACCAGTGAGTAGGCTGGGGGTGCACAAGAAGTTGGGAGGAGACATAGCCGGGACAGCTGACCCCAACTGACCAAAGGGATATTCCATACCGTATGGCATCATGTTCAGCATATAAAGCTGGGGGAAGAAGAAGGAAGGGGCGGACGTTGAGAGTGATGGTGTTTGTCTTCCCAAGTAACCGTTATGCATGATGGAGCCCTGCTTTCCTGGAGATGGCTGAACACCTGCCTGCCGATGGGAAGTAGTGAATGAATTCCTTGTTTTGCTTTGCTTGTGCATGTGGCTTTTGCTTTCCCTATTAAACTGCCTTTATCTCAACCCATGAGTTTTCTCACTTCTACCCTTCTGATTGTCTCCCTGTTCCCACTGCAGGGGGAGTGAGCGAGTGGCTGTGTGGTGCTTAGTTGCTGGCTGGGGTTAAACCACAACACCACAGTTAGTCATGTTATAACAGAAAGTGATAAGGTCAGATACAGGATTTGTGCTTGGTAAATCTGTGCTGGCTGCTTCCATGTCCTTCATGTGCCTAGAAATGGCTTTGCTGAGGCCTTCTGTGATCTTCTTAGGGATGGAGGTGTGGCTAACTGACCGTAGTTTCCCACATTCTTCTCCATGCCCTTTTTGGGACATAAGATTAGTCTAAGTAAGATTTTTCTAGTTCTGAGAGCTTCTCCTGATCACCGCAGTCTTTCCAAGACTGAAATCTGTTCTTCTGAAGTCCGGGGTCTTTCTCCTGCTGCTTGCTTCCCTGCCTTTCCTCAAGGTTTTAAATTCTTCCATCTGCAGGTTACCACACCATAGGCTGTCAATGACTATCACATCCCTAACCAGTTCTTTGTATGTACTAGGGCCTGTCCCATACTTTCTTGAGGGGAAAAAAAAACAAAATCCCCAATGCACTTTTGAAACCTTCTGGATCGCTTGTGCTGCATAGTATTGTTTTCTCAGTAGATATCAGAGTGATTAAAGTCCTCTATGAGAACCAAGACGTGACTGGAACATCTTCCAACTGTCTGAATAATGCTTTGTCCATCTAATTTTTGGATAGCTGCCACAGCCGATCATTAACAACATCTCCCTCTGACTTCTCACTGATACTGTTTTAGACTACAATTCCACGGGAGAGCTCCATGTATTAATTTTGTTTCTTTATGTAGAATGCAATCATCTTTCTTCCCTTTTTCCTAAAAATCATATATCATCTGTCTCACAACTCCATTCATGAAAACTATCCCATCTTGTCTCTTTCACTTGTTGCCCCATTTTTGTCAGGTATCACATCTGTTATTTGCCAGCAGTCAGCTCTTTGAAGATCATTGTGTGTTTGTAGAAGCCAAAGTTCTTTGCCAGCTGCAAAGCCATGTGTTGACTGACAGAATATATCTGTTCCTGCCATAGCCTTTCTCCTTGATTTGATTGAGACTATCCCATAAGCCTCTGTTCTCTTCACCTGAGTCCTCAGAGCCATAAAATTGCCCTTAATCTCAGCCTCCCTGAGCAATATTGGTCACGCCTATGTGGTTGTGACAACGGGCAAAAAGGAGCAGCAATCTGAGAGCTAGATGAGTTCCAGCAGTCTCTGCAAGACTGAGGATCCAGGACCTGGACAAGCACTAAACCTCCTTGAAACAGCAAGTTTGATTGGAAGATGGTCTTGTGTGCAAGGCTGCACCTCTTCCTGCACACTGACAAATTCTTACTGCCATTTTTTTAAATATGTACACATTCTAATCAAGCTAAACTAATTATTTCACTGATCTTAGTGAAAATAAACCCATTTACAAAATTTAATTTCTTCTTGCCACCCTTCTCCCAAATAGAAGCTTTATTTTCTCTCATCCTTCCCCTTAAGGAACTGAATGGCCCCTTTCACATAACTGGCGACTTTTCTGATTGGAAATAATTTTATGAAAGTTACTTTTGAGGAAAGATGAGTTGCTTCTTAATGTACACTGTTTACACGCCAGTCTTGCAGACAAAATGACATCTTTGATATTTCAGAGATTGTTGCTTCAATTCAAGGCTCTTAAAATGTAATGGCTGTTCTTCCTTGGAATCCTTTACCTTACTGCAGCTTGTATAACAGCATAAAATGCATAGCTTATTTCCTGACACTTCAGTAAATGTGTAGCTTGGCCTAGAAGTTTGGATTAAAAGGTAACTGAGTTGCAGGCCTAATGAATGTGAAGGACCAGTTTTTGTGATTCATATTGGCCCAGACTTCTGTTTGATGTTGGTGGAAGCTTAGGGAGATAAAGGACCGAAATTTTAGACCTGGTGCTGCTTAGCCATCTGAATATTTGAATTTGAATATTTTCCTTTAAATAAGAGGCCTTTCAATCTGTTTAGGTAGCAGAATAACTGGACTGAACTTTTCTGCCTATGGAGCTTTGAATTCTCTGCATTTAGGAAAATGTCTGGTTCTTTAGCAGCTGAAGTAAAGACTTGGTTTCCTATAATTAGGAATCAGCTTCAGAGTTTTAGCTCTTGATCCTAAGTGGGTGGCTTGAAAGGCAATAAAAGGAAAGAAAGTAGGAAGTCTCTAAAACTAATTTTTTAATGGGAAAGAGTAGAATATTCAAGCACTCCGTCCTCATTCTGCAGTTACTTAATTTTGCTCAGGCTTTTCTGATCTGACTTGGGAAACTGATTAAAAAAATCAGAAAATAAGATATCAAAATAATAATTTCAAGAACTCCATTTATTATTAGCCTGTTTTTTTCATTAAGGAAAATAAGGAATAACTATGCTATGCTCTGAAATTGTTCTTCCGTGTCTGGGACTGGGATTTTTCTCACTGTCTTTAAGCAGAAAATGTCCACTTCTTCATTTAACCATCTGTACAGAACCATTCTGGTGGTCTCCAAACACTGCTTTATATTCCAGCTACACAACATTCCCACTACAAGCTTGGGAAGAAAACTACTGTTGTAACAACTTATTTTCTTGTTCTTACACTCAGCTGTGAGCTGAACCAGATACCCTGTAGAGAAGCCAGATCATTTCTGCAATCATGCTACAAGAACCAGGCAGGCTTCCCCATTGTTCACTTACAGATACTGTGAGAAAGAATTATCTATAAAAAGAAACCTGAAATCCACAGATTTACAAATGGGAAGTGAGTGCCAGGACTGATGTATGTGGAAAAGGTAACTGTCATACGAGTCCTGTTAGGTGTAGGAGTTGAGGGATGAGCCTACTGCTCAGGAGATTGCCAGGAGTTTGTTCTGCCTACCCAAAAAATCAGTCATCAGCATTTTCTTACAGTGTGCAATGGCTATGATGTGGGTTTTTTTGTTTTTTGTTGTAGGTTTTTTTTTTTTAATTCTTGATGATTAAGGACTTCAGACTAGCAAGTTGCTTACTTAATATCTGTAATATTTTTCCTTCTGGTTGACTTCTTAGCTTTTCCCAGAAATATGGCAAGGTTGATCCTGTTTTCTAGAGCATTGTTATCTGTTACAAACTCTATCCTAGAAGCCATAGATCATCCTTGCAGTCAGTCACAAAAGTGAAATCTGAAAGACCTGATACCCATTAGTGTGTAGATAATAGTTGGTCTTTAGCAAATAGCCATTAGTTAGTTTGATACCTAAAAACTGTGTTTGTTTTTATGGGCTAGGTAGTTTGTGGAGCTTGTTCTTTGCCCTGAGACACTACAGATTACTTTGTATGTAATTCTACTGTTTGATTTTTTGTAATTTGAGTTTTGCTTGTTCATGAAGCTTTCATATTATATATGCAAAGTTAAAACTTGATTGAATATTGGGATTTATAGAAGACATCACTGTCAAGAAGTCCGTTATATACAGTATAGCTAATGGGACTGTACATTTCACAAGATAGTCTTAAGATGCTATATGTCAGTTCTGTGACAGCAAAATATTAAAAAAAAAAAATTACTTTTTTTTAAAGTAATCATTATGGTGAAAGTTGGAAGGAAATAGGCTTTTGTGTTCTGTGTATGGTTGGAAGTAATTTTCAGGTATCCAGAAAGTGGGGAAAAAATGTGCCTTTAGCAGAAAAAATGCCTTTATATGCTAGTTTATTAGATTGGAGTGTTTCCAGAAGCTCATAGTGGTATCTTTCTTCTCTATAATGAGAAAGTTTTGATACCTCATTTGAGAGGTTTGGTTATTTTGATATGAAGTTATTGTCAACCTATGGAATTTTAATAAAATATGTCTAAGATTATGTGATCATAATGCTATAAATAGAAATTATTTGGATATGAGTGAATTGATTATTCAGTGGTGAAAGGCAGTTAATGTGTTGTAAAGTATATGAATATGTAAGTTAGATAATATAGCTTATAAGAGGTAGATTTAAGAAATAGATTTTTGGACTATTTTCCCCAAAATGATACCCATCCATATTTTTCTGCTGTTCCAAGGAGTTTCCAAGGTTTGTTACAGAGAATGCTGTCTTGATTTTGAACATTTTCATTATAATATCTCTTAGCCTGTGATTTGACATTCATTATTAACAATTTGACTGGTCAGTGTCACACTTACTGAAAGTAGTAGTAATGAAGTACTTAAACCTTATCTAATATGGCTTCCCCATTGTAGGGGAAGAATGGCAGTCAAAACATTGGAATTCTGAAGACATCAGTTCTCTTAAAATATCACACTTTATGCCCACACACTTGGGTACACCATTTCTTTATTGTGGTATTTACCGATCTGTATTTTGTGAATGTTGAAGTATTCTGGGCAGAATCCTGGACCCGCTGNCTTCCTACAAGATTTACTCTTTGATCTTAAGCTTTGAGCGGTGAGTTTAAGATGGCTTGAGATTCAAACATTATTTTTAGAGTGTTACAAACTTTCTAAAAATCAAAGATCAAAGTGGACGGAATAGCTACTTAATTTTTTTTAAAATTGGCTTTAGTTTTTGAAATACAGGCTTCAGTTAGCTTATCCTGTTTTTTTGAGTTGAATGAAGAGTAGAATGCCAGTCTTAATATAGATAGTGGAGATTAAGGAACCAAGAATGGCAGCAGGTGAGTGAACTAGGAAGGAAAGAACTGTCTTGTTTTCTGGCAAATGTTTTAGAGCTTGCACGCTGTCTGGAAAGCTGGAAAGCTTTACAGACATCATATTACAGAGTAAAAGCTTATATTGAAACTCGTATTTTTCTGTGGAAAACTGTGGTTACGCCAGGGGGGTGATGTGACTTAATGAAGGGCTAAATTGTCTAGACATGTTATAGCTGGAGACAGGATGGCTGATTGGAACAACCAGCGGGGAAGCAGACGAAGAGGAGAAACCATTAGATCCCACTATGCCAATCACAACTGATAGGGGAAAAAGCTCACTTAGGTCTACTGGGAAGTCCTTGCATTTCTTAGGAGTGGAAGGAAAACTTTTCAGCTTGAATGCTAGAAAAGAGTTACGGAATTTATCAGGAATTTTGTTGGGAAGTTAAGATAAATTGTCTGATGCAGATGTATAATTTCTTGTAATGCTATAAACAGACAAAAAACCCTAGGAATTTTCAGTTTATACTGAATGCAGACACATCTTGTAGTACTCTTAATCGTGCTGATATCTGAACAATGAATTGTCATGGAACTTACATAAACATCAATATGAAAGCAAAGTCCAAAATATGTCTCTAAAGGGCAGCTAGTCTTCATCTATATCAAAGTAGATATGATAAATATTCTTTCCTCCTTCTGATGAAGAAAAAGAAACTAAGAATGCTTCCAAAACTGCATCCAAGTTTTCGTCTTCCTTGACCTGCCCCCTCATCTTTTTTATTTAGCTCTAGGCAGAGGAGGAAGAGGGCTTGAATTCTCATGTTGTAGCACTTGTGCGTGTATGTGTGTGTGTGGTTTGAGTTTTGTTTGTTTGTTTTTAAATAACAGAACTGAAGAATCACTGAAGAAACCTGTTTGAAATTGTTAATGAGAAATGGCCATCTTAGGAACATGAGCAGGAGCAGCTCTGAGACTAAACGAGTATGAGAGCTTGGATGCAGAGAGAATAAAAAGTTTCCTCATTCTCTTACAGCATAATGGAGTGAAATATATTTGGTCAAAATGAACTCCAGTTGTATTGTAATCTTGGCTTCATATACAGATAATAAAAGGGCAGTCCTTAGTTCAATTTGCAAGCTACACAAGGCCAGAGAAATAATTGAAGTGTGTGCACAGAAATAGGGAGCTGGCAATTAAAAGAAAATAGATATACTACTGCCGGATATGAAATCTCATATGAAAAGGATTATGTATTTCTAAGGCAGTAGACAGACAAAAACTGATAGTATTTGTAGGACAGAATCCATGNTTAATTGAATTCTTAAGCTGTCATTCATATCTCTGTTTTATACAAGTACCGCAGAATTTGTTGATCTTATTTGCATTGCTTTCAAAGAATGCTTTCTTTTAAACTGCAGATTGGAAAGTCTACTTCTGTTCAGTGTAGTGTTGTTGAAAGTTCTCTGAATTGCTATGAAATTAGTTTAATTTTGTGGCTTCTGAAGAACTGAAAGTTCAAGGAAGTTAGTCTGGTTTG
>WAAD01022354.1:35224-50580 GCA_013389945.1 Fregata magnificens
TCATGGCATAGAGTGTTTGTTCAGGCTTAAATTGGTTTTGGTTTGGTTTTTTGGGGTTTTGGGGGCTGGTTTTTGTTTAGGTTTTTCTTCCAAATAGAAGGAGAATAATTTTGGCACCGGTTGTTAATAGTAATTAGTCACATAATTCTCTTTTATTGGTTCAGAATTGTCATTCTGATTGGTGTGATCAAGGTCTATACTGTGGTGAGAATGATAGATCTATATACTCCCAGCAAAACTCTTTCTTTGGAAGAGTGCCTGAACTCTCAGCAGTTTTCTAGTGTGTCACCCTCCACTGCTTCCACCATATCTGTCTCTTGAATGATAATTAGGAGGTTTCCTCAAATAGTGTAATCAAAACTTCTAGGATTTGGTTTTGGTGTTTTTGGGGGTTTGGGGTTTTTTTGTTTTGGTTTGTTTTTTTGGGTTTTTTTGGTTGGTTGGTTGGTTTTTTTACTTGGTAGATGGGCTTGCTCAGGTTACAAACTTAGTATCAGGGTTTTGGGGTTTTTTTGTTTGCTTGTTTTTGTTTTTTATTTAATGCTAAAACATAGGGACGAGGCGAATCCCAGACTCTGTACTGCTCAGGAGGAAAAACTCAGATCTTGAGATGTTTTCTAACTTGAGTCTGTGGCCAGAGAGAGTGTTGAATGCAGTCATAACATGCTTGACAGATCTTTAATATCTGAGAATTAAAATGCCCTTTACCAACTGTGTTTAGCACAGTAAGCATCCTGTCCTGTTGAGCAAGCGATGGCTTTATGGTGAAAAGAGAGGTTTCACTACTATTTAAGCACTCAATCATTTCCAATTATTTCCAAGTTTCCTGCTATGGAATTATCTGAAGCCAAAGAACAGCTCTTTCAGTATGGTCTTAGTACCTCTACTCTCCTCTGAAGTGAAGACTGCAAGTCTTTGAGACTGAATTTAATACTTGCTGCTATTACCAGTTTGCAGTGATTTGTCTGAATCACCTGTTCTTATTCCTATACAGATCACCAGGCTTATTCCAGTATATTATAGAATGGTGGACTTTTGTTCTTGTTTTTTGGCTTACTTCAGCTTTGGTCTAGCTGTCTATATGGCTGAGCTTTGTGAAGGCAAAACTCGTAACGTTGCAGCTAGCGCTTTAGTCTCATAGATACAGAAGGAAAAAGTATTTTTGTGTCAGGTTCTGAGTCGGTAAGCTGAAAGACTAATCACGCTGGACAAGAAGCAGGAATACTTCTTTGATTTTAAATGAGGAACTGTTTGAAATCTGGGGACTGCTCTTTAATAATTATTCCATATTCAGAGCTAATCTGAAAGTCAGTCGGAGGCTCTAATATCTAAAACCTAAGATTCCTCTTGTCCAGAAGTTAACTGTAACATTTTGGAAAAATAAGAAAATCTTAAATACCGTGCTTTCTCACATCTTGATGGAATATTTGTCACTGATATAAGCTTGTTTATTAAATCTACCTCGTGAATCACTGTGTGTCATTGGCAGTCCCAACAGGGCATAATTGACACTAAGGAAATAAACAAATACTTACAGCTAATAATAGCACTGCCAAAATCTGATCCTGCTTAACTGAGGATATCCAATGTGAGCACAGCTGGTTGCCGTAGATAGTACAGCACACATTCCGAAAAACTACAGAAGCAAAAGGTGTGAAAAGCTTTCTACAGTTCTGGCTTGCATATTGTACAGAGAATAACTGCAGGATGTGATTAGTGAGAAGGAACTACCTATTCTTAAAAGAGCAATCATTGTCCCACAAGAGTCAGAAAGCTGTATCACGGCATGCAATGCATTATCAGTTTTTCAAAACTCTTGTAGTGAAATTATCTTAATGTTCTTATTCTGTGGGGTTTTTTATACTTCTTGCTATGGTGTGTGCATTCAAATGTACTGTCTTGCGAGCTGGATGACAAAACACATCTTTTTAATTCTGGACTAAATTATAATGCTTTTGAAGGATAAAATCACATCTTTGTGCCTAGAGAAGCCACATCTTATACTGCCCCTTTAACTGAAGCCTCCTATAATTTTTCACTGCAAGTTTCTGCTTTAGGTAGATATGGGCAGTAGACAGGTAGGTTGTGTTGCTCCGTGTTTGTCCCTTGAGTGTCCTTCCTCAGCGTTTCACAGAGTTCTGTAAACTTTATTTTCCTTTTCCAGATTCAAGAGCCAGGTTTTGGTATTTTTGATGAGCTCCATTCGTACTTGCACTGAAGCCGGTGGAGCTTCTCATTAAGTAAAATATCTCTTCTCTAATGAAGGAGATTAGAATTTGACCCTGTGGGAGCAAAACCAAACAGTAGTATCCTCAAATGTGATACCGTTTTTTTTGTGCGTGTTTGGGGTTTTTTTAGAAAATGACAAAGAAGCTTGTGTCTTTGTAAAAGGGAATATAGGCTATTAAAAACACTGATTTTTACCTTTTTTTAAAAAAATAGTCTGAGTCACTCTTTAATATTTTATTGACTAAACCTACTTTGAGTGAGGGAGGGCTGAGAAGTAGATATTTGCTAACTTTTTGAAGGCTGGAGTAGGGAGGATATACAGAGCTATTTAAATTATTCAAACTTCTAAATAAGATGCCAGCAATAATTCAGTCAGAACCTGTTGATCAATAACTGGAAAGGAGGGAGAAAGTCTCTGTCTTCCATGTAATATTTTACATTTCATCTGCATAGATATTGGTAAAATATAATGGAAATAATAAAGGCATAGAAACCTTCATCTAATCAAAGTATGTTGCTGTCATTTTTTTTTATTAAGATCACAACTTCCAAGTGCTAGTGAAATCTGTAAAACCAGCAGAACAACTCCTAAGTTTTAGTCATTTAGTGGGGGTGTTTTATCGTTAAGAAAACAATGCTTATAGATGGATTCAAGGAAAGTATAAATAAAAAAATGCATTATTTACGTGGACACATATGAGAGAGCAAGGAAATGTGCAGTGTCCTATTACTTAATAGAGCACATGCATTCTTCAGCCAACATACAGAGGAAAAATAACTTTTAGAGCCTTTACTCACAATTGTCGTAAAGCCATGCCTTTTGAAAGGCTTTGGTATGGCCAGTTTGGACTATGCAAGAACCTGTAAGGTGTTGACTAGTTAGAATAATGCAAATCTCATTTGTACTCCTCAAGGCCTGACTTGGAATTTTCCTTTTAGCCTGCCATCATTTACTCTATTTCTTTGCTTTTAATGTTTTCTAGAGAAATAAAAATGTGCCTGTGTTGTAGCTCTCCAGAAATGCAATGTTGTGTAGGTTGGTTATTTTTACGCTCAGCAAGACTGCTGTAGATTTGAATAAGTGCAATATTCTTACAAAAAGAGGAAATACATTACAGTAATTTGACATCTTGGGACTTGCCACCACTTCATACATGTGGTGCTTTGAGATTTGTCCCACTGAGCTCCTAAATTAGATGCCTCGGTAGAGAGGATCCTCCAGAGAATGGTTTGCCTGGCTGTGGTGGGTTGACCCTGGTCAGCAGCTAAGACCCCACCCAGTCACTTGCTCTCTTCCTGTCAGCGGGATGGGGGAGAGAATTGGAAGGGCAAAAGCAAGAAAATTCAGGGGTTAAGATAATGACAGTTTAATAGGTGAAGTAAAGCTGTGCATACGAGCAAAGCAAAGTAAGTTTATTCACTGCCTTCCATCGGCAGGCAGATGTCCAGCCATTTCTTGGCAGGGCCTCAGCACGCATAATGGTTACTTGGGAAAACAAATGCTGCAACTGTATACATTCCCGCATCTTCCTCCTTTCCCTGAGATTTAATTGTTGAGTACAATGTCATGTGGTATGGAAGTCATATGGTATTGGTCAGTTTGGGTCAGCTGTCCTGGTTGTATTCCCTGCCAACTTCTTCAGCACTTCCAGCCTACCTGCTGGGGAGGCATAGTGGGTGGGGGGAGGGGGAAATAACCCTTGACACTGTGCATGCACTGCTCAGCAGTAGCCAAAACACTGGTGTATTATCAATGCTGGTTTTGTCACAAATCCAAAACACAACAACATACAGGTTGCTATGAAGAAAACTAACTCCATCCCAGCCAGACCCAGTACGCTGCCCTGAGATCAGAATGCTCTGCCACCGCTAATTCATTCCTTATTTCTTGATCAGCTAATGCAGAGGGAGAGTGAGATAGAGACACTTCCTAACAGTGATTCCTGAAACCTGAATTGCTCTCTGATGTTGAGTGATCCCTACCTTAAAATCTGAGATCCCAGGATGCTTAAGTCGAGTATGGTGGGCCATGCAGTTGGTTAGATAGGGATATAAGCCTAGACTGTTGTGCTTTTGTCATAAAAATAGTGGTTAAAACATCATCAGTATCGTAATGTCTAGTATCTTTGGACTAGGCTAATGAGGTGGTCAGGTCAAATTGACTTGAGGCTTAAAAAAGCAAACAGAAAAAAACAACTTCAAAAGCATTGACTGGTTTTCCAGTACTTCTAGAAGAATACTGTGGAGTTCAGTATTTTGCCTGTAGAGAGGAAGATGAACCTCAAAACAAGCTATACATATAACCACTCAGCTACCATCTTGTTACAGTGGAGAAGCTGATGTCTCAGCACAATGTCAAAATGAAACAAATTCTCTGCCTGTCTGCTTCCTTTGTTAACTTTGTACTGCTGCTGCTTTGTGCATACAATAACTATTTTGAATCCATGTTTTCACATTTGATAAGTGGCAAAAGTGTTCTCATTCAGTGGACTCAATAATATACTTTTTCTGTCGGTGCACCATGCTGTTGCATAAATCAGTGTATTTAGGGGAGATTCGTTATGAACTTACATGCCATTGAGCCATGGAGAAAATATTCATATCCCATTTGAAGATAGCATTTTTTTTTTCCTGAGCTTTTAATCGGTATTTTAGCAGATCTTTTACAGATTTTGGAACAAAAAATTTGACATAGGCAATTCTTTTCATGTTATGTTCCACTGTTGCAAGTGTATTGAATCTGGAGTTGATCATCAGTGCCTTAGTCTTATTTTGAACTTCCACAGGCAGCCTGAATACAGAAAAATGCACTTCAGATTTCTAAATCTCATTCAAGAAAAACAAACTTAATGGTCACAAGTTTCCTGACAGCACAGTAGGTGTACCTGCACCATTAGATTAATCTCCACAAAGAAACTAAATTTAAACAAGATATTTTCATAAATGGATGACACTTTTATAAGTGTATCCACACTGGAGCCTGTGGAGAACCCCATGCTGGAGCTGGTAGATATTCCCTGAAGAAATTGTGGCCTGTGGAGAGCCCACACTGGAGCAGGTTTATCCTGAAGGACTGCAGCCCATGGGAAGGTGCCACACTGGAGCAGGGAAAGGTGTGAGGAAGAAGGAGCGGCAGAGAGGAGCTCCTGTGGACTGACCACAGCCCCCATTCCCCATCCCCCTGTGCCACTCAGGGAGGAGGTAGAGGAGTCAGGAATGAAGGAGTGAAGTTGATTCTGGGAAGAAGGGGGAGGTGGGGATGGTGTTTTAGTTCTTGTCTTTGTTTCTCACCATCCAAACCTATTTTAATTGGCAATAAATTAAATTAATTTTCCCCAGGTCAAGTCTGTTCTGCCTGTGACAGTAATTGGTAAGTGATCTCCCCATCTTTATCTTGACCATGAGCGTTTTCATCTTATTCCTTTCCTCCACAACTCTCCGCCACACCCCCCACCCTGCTGTTCTGTTGAGTCTGAGGACTGAAAGAAATTTGTCTGGTGCTTCATTCAAAGCATGTAGGACTTAAATCCTGACCTACACATCTAATGTGTTATGATAAATAGTAGTTCAAAAGCTGGTTCCTTGCCATAGGGCTTGATGTCAAACTTATGGCATGGACAACTCTGTAGAGTCAGCAGCTGTCCTAAGTGAACAGACCCAGTGAGTACTTTTGAACCATTGCTGTACTTCATGTCCAATTGGAATGCTGCTTGTTGCTGCTTGTGACCCTTGTTGTTTTCTCCTGCCCCTTTCAAGCTCATCTTTCTGCAGTTGAAGACTGCAATTACGTTTCACGTGCACAAATGCTGGCACACACATACAGACATATTCTATGCCTTCTGTTCTCTAGGCTAAACAAAACCCATACTCCTACTTAGTATCCAGACCTGACAATCTATGTGATCCTTCTCTGAATTCTCTGCAGTTAGTCAACATTTCTATTGTACTGGGGGTCCACAAATAAACACTGTTGCAGATACAGTTTCGTAAGTCCTGAACAGAGGAGAATAGTATTTCCCTCAACCTGCTATCCATGGTTTTGCTCATGTTGCCCTTTGTATGGTTAATCTTTGTTGCTGGATGAGGGAGTTACAAAGTCATGTTTGACAGGCCATCAGGACAAGAAGTTCTTTTCTGGAAAGCTGCTGACTAGGTGATTTGTCCACAGTTTATACTAATGGATGGGGTTATTCTGATCCTAGGTGCAGGTCTTTGCCTTTGAACTTCAACAGGTTCTTCTTGGTCCCTTTCTCCAGCTTGAGTTTCTTCTGAGGAGCAGCTCTAGCCTCCAGTCTATCGACGGCCCCCCCGATTTGATACCATCTACAAACCTATTGAGGGCTTATATCATCCCTTTGGCCAGGTCACTGATGCAGGAATTAATTAATTAATTATTAATTAATTAATGACCTGTATTGGCCCTGAGGAAAACCTGATTGTCATTTTGACTGAGTCACTGCCTGTTGGTCCAGCAAGCCTTTCCTCTGCTTTGTAGCCCATCCATCCATCCACTCTGTATTTCCATGATCTGGCTATGAAGCTGCTGTGGAACACTGCTTTGAAAGCCTTGCTGAAGTTAAAGTAAGCAGCATTCACTGTTCTTTTCCCACACACAGCATCAGGCCTCTCATTGTAGACAGCAAAAATGGTAGGCAGGCACAGGGTTTGTGTTTGGTAAGTCTGTGCTGGCTGTTTCTCATTGCCTCCTTATCCTTTGTGTGCCTGGAAGTGGCTTGCCAGGAGGCTTTGCTTCATTTTCCTCGTGGGGACTGGGGTGCATCTCACTGGCCTGTAGTTTGCTGGTGATTTTTCCTTCTCCCTTCTGAAGATGGGCAAGACACTTGTTTCCACTAATTGAGGATGATGTTGTTGTTGTTGTGAATGGGGCAGCCTTTCAGACATGGCATCAGCTGTGTCAGCATCCTCAGGTATATCCTGGGCAGTAAGTAGTTCTCTGCTGTGGGCTTAACCTGCCTCCCTGAATCTCTCCACTAGGTGTGGAGATGAGAGAGCAGAGCTGGTCCATGACAACTGAGGCAAGGAAGGCTCTGAGTGCCCACCTCCGCCTTTGTGTCCTTCACCATTGGGCTACCCGCCTTGTTCTGCTGCAGGCCTGTGTTTTCTCTAGTCTTCTTGGTGGCTCACATACCTGAGGAAGCCCTTTTTGTTGCCAGCTGTGTCATTTGCCATTTTCAAGTTGAGCCAAGCTATGGCCTTGTTAATTCCACCTTTGCGAGTCAGAGCAGAGAAACACAGCTGTGTTTCCTCCTCGGAGACCATCTCCAGGGCTTCTGTTTTGTGCTTGAGCACTGTTGCTAATTCCTGTGCAGACTGTGAATTCATGCCATGGCTTCCTGTTTTCTTGCACCTTGGTGTAGGTCAGTTGGTGTGCTTTGAAGAGGTTGTTCTTGAAGGTTGACCAGCTCCTCAGGGCCTCTTTGTCCTTTGGGACAGCCCTGCACAGAATCCAACCTTCCAGTCCCTGAGCAGGCTGAAGCATGCTTTCTCGAAACCCAGAGTCTGTCTTCTGCTGCTGCCCTTCATTGCTTCTCTCTGGGTCTTAACCTGTACCAACTCCTGGCCCCTGGCACAAGGTGGTGAGTAGCTCCTGGCTGTGGGGCACTTCCTGTCTGCCAAGTGGGTGCAGAACAGAGCACATGGGTAGCACAGTGGGTAGCAGTGGCTAACTGGAAACATGTTCTTGTTGTTGTCAACAAGTTAGGTCACCATAAGTATCAGTTATTCAGTATTTTTGATTTATTGAACAGTATGTTCCTTTGTAAGTGGCTCAAGCTGTCCTTGGTTGTAAAAACATACAACAGAAACTCTGTGTGTATGTGTGTGTGTGTGTAGAAGTTATAACACCTGTGTATTTCAGACAAAGAAGTAACATGAATTATTTTTGTTTGTTTGACTGTTATGCAAGTATCAGAGCAATGATGAGGTGGTGTTTTGTTTTTTTTTTTTTTCTCCCCTCTTCAGTTGTGGATGCTGTCATTCCCAGTATCTTCTGGGCAAGGTGACTGTGGCACTGTAATTAAAATAAACACAGGTGGTGGGGAGAAATCTTGTTGCTTTCACATCTCTTGACAGTTTCATCTGCACCTAAGTATCAAACTTTCAGAAAATTTCATTTCTACTGTAATGGACTCTATTTTTTGTGTTCGTCTTTGATAGTCTTACACTTCTTTTTATAAAATCAGTTTTCCTAAAATTGTTTTTTGTATAAGGGGTTAGAATAGGTGTTGGGTTGGGTTTGGGTTTGTTTTGTTTTGTTTTGTTTTTAAACTTAAATGAAAGAGAATGTCCTTGCCTTGAGGGAAAATAAAAATCATAAAACTAGGCATGGTTAGAAGATTCAGTTATCTGGGTAAGGGACGAACAGGCTTTAACAGTGTCAGATAAGTATAACCCATGTAGTTTATGTAGAGGGATTACGTGTGCCATCCCTCCAGGTGTCTTGCCTAATATTTGATAGTGTTCTCAGATGAAAATTGCTAGTGCCCTTACAAAGAGAGAAAAGAGGAGCTAGAGAAAGCTGAAATCTTGTTTAATAGCTATGCTGTTCATTGAGGGACACCCTGGAGCTAAAAAAGGAACAGTTGAACATATTTAGCAAAATAAAAGCTCAGACTAAAAATAACATGAAACTGGCTTGCACTATGTCCTGGTGATAGAATTCATTTAAGACATATTTTTGATTTTTGATATTTGTCTATGATCTGTTTAAGGTATTATAATCTTTTAGTATTTTGTACTAGAATTCTGTCAAATGAGAGTCAAACTGCCTCCTGCTTCTCCTTGTGTTAGTCCTTGTGTACGTATTAAAACACTGGAACATATGAAGTGCAGTATTACTTTTCTGATACCAAGCTTGCATTTTTTTTTCTTGGCAATTTTTGCATTATTGATTATTTATTTTTAAAGGAGCTTTTAAACTGTGAGAGATCAACAGGGTCTTCACGTTTCCTGAAAAGGGAGTATAAAATGTGTGGTTTCTTTGTGAGAAGGGAACTTTGGCACATGAGAGAGATCAGATTGGTGATAACAAACATGCTCTGATGACAGTGTTGTAGCGTGGTCATCCTTGGCTCTGGACAGATTTGTAAACTACAGAACATTTCTAGTTAGTGTCAGTCTCAAACCTTGCTTTTTTTGTTCCTATGTTGCCAACAATGGGTTGTCAGGTACAAATGAGAATATTTTGCCTGCATAATGAGTAACTCTTATGGTTCTGTATGGTATCACCCTTGCAACACCATTGTTGCTGTGAAGAGTTAATGTTGCCTCTGTTTCCTTTCATTGCCCGTTCTCATGGTGTCTTGTAACTCTACTGTGCCTCTGGGGAAGATGATGATGCTGTCCTCTTTCTGCAGCCGAGGACTTGACACACAAGTGAGTGACCTTAAGACCAGGCAGAGTGTCAGGAATGTAATTCTATTTGGAATCTGAGCCCAGCATTTTATCTGACAATTCTAAAGGGCAGTCCTACTGGATAGCACCACATATCCAGCTAACATGGATCTCCCTCCCCCTGCCCAGTGGCTGCAACAGGATCCCGATTTAAACAACACTTTGAAGCAGATCTGCTTAGATCTGCAGTGGGCTCCCAAAGAAGACTGAAAAACTTTTAAACTCAGCCAGTTTTTATTCAAATAGAAACTGGAATATTTGGTTTTGCTTGCTTGTTTGCTAGAGAAAACTCAAAATGGGGAAGCCAAACTTTAAAAACAAGTCTTTTAAAATGCAAGCCTGTCCCTGTCACCATGCAGGTAGGTACTTTCTTTAGTTCCCCTTTCATTCTATGAAGTTATCTTCTTCATCTGAGTCTTTGCAGTCTGTGGTGTGCACCTTGTTGCAATCCCACAGTCTGAGTAGACTTAGTCTCCCAGCTCCTTAATGTCAGTCTTCAGCAGAGGTTATACCAGCGTTTGGCCATAGGAAGCAGTGCATCTTGCACCTATCAGCTAATGCATTTGGAAAGTCATGTTTTAGATGGAAAATATAAATTAATTGCTGAATTTTCATGAACAGTAATTTTATAATATTTTTGACTAGAACTTTTGGTCAAAATTCAAATATGTCTAGACCTATAAAAACAGCAATTGACGAAAAATATCCAGCAAGTTCCACTTTCTATTTAGACAAAGTGGCCAGGTTTGAAGCTCTGTATAGCTTAGGCTGGTCACAGGAAAGATGCGTGTTACAGAGTAGTACTCATCTCTGGCTTCCTGTATTTAGTTGTCCTTTGGGACATGAAGATAGTACAGCACTATGCAGGACTAATCTGCTTTTCCTTACAAAAGTGGAACGTCTTAAAAGGGACGTTAGTTACATTGGTTCTGAATAGTAACCTATTTTCCCTTTTTGTTGATAGTACCAGCAAATCTGGAGGAGTTGAGACTACTGGCAAAGAATTCATGCAGCTGAACTGTAGTTAAAGAAAAGTATAGATGTGTCCTCTAAATCTCATTCTACATCACTAATTTAATATCCTGCCAAACCTTAATTTTTTTTTTTTTTTATGGGGGGAGCGGGGCATGATCTGCAGGGGAAAAAACAAGCAAACAAAAAAACCCAAACCAAAATCTGCAGCACTGAGCTGTAGGAAACAATGTTTTTAATTTCTCGAATAGTAGGAAACAAAATGCTAAACATTGCAGATTAGTATAAGAATTCTCAGGAAGAAGAATGGCCTGTGTAAATTGACATTTGCTCTAGTGTCAGAGGAAGCTGTCTAATAAATTGGCAGATATGATGAGCACCATTACCTAAACATTTTGCATGTGTGTGCTGGTTTTGGCTGGGATGGTAGAATGTATGGGGCTATGTTTTGGATTTGTGCTAAAAACAGTGTTGATAATACAGAGATGCTTTAGTTGTTGCTAATTAGTGCTTATGCTAGTCAAGGACTCTTTCAGTTTCCCATGCTCTGCCAGGTGCACAAGAAGCTGGGAGGGGACACAGCCGGGACAGCTGACCCCAACTGACCAAAGGGATATCCCATACCATATGACATCATGCTCAGTGTATAAAGCTGGGGGAAGAAGAAGGAAGAGGGGGACATTCGGGGTGATGGTGTTTGTCTTCCCAAGTTACCATTACGCATGATGGAGCCCTGCTTTCCTGGAGATGGCTGAACACCTGCCTGCCGATGGGAAGTAGTGAATGAATTCCTTGTTCCGCTTTGCTTGCACATGCGGCTTTTGCTTTCCCTGTTGAACTGTCTTTATCTCAACCCATGAGTTTTGTCACTTTTACTCTTCTGATTCTCTCCCCCATCCCATTGCAGGGGGAGTGAGCGAGCTGTGTGGTGCTTAGTTGCTGGCTGGGGTTAAATCACAACAGTGTGTAAAAAGTCAAGGGGGATGATCCAAAATTCACGAAAAATCTGTTTCAGTAACTGCAAAACTGAGGCACAGAGCTGGTTTTAAAAGCTATTTGATCCATAGTGAAAATTAAATCAAAATTATTATTTGTTATTGTGGTATGAAAACTTTTTGTATGGGTGAAGAAATATTTTGTGAACTACTGAATCAGGAGTAAATCACCCTAAAAGACCATCTGAAGGTGGATTCCAAACATGAGGAATGGTCACGTGTAACCTGAGTGATTCTGGTGAAAACCAAACAAGAGTTTGGCAGGGTACCACTCTGCAGGAATTTACAGTCTCAGTTGACTGTGCCTGAGTTTTTTTGTTACAGTGCTAGCAAGATAAACTGCACGGATATGCTTTCAAAACAAAACTACTTTTCAAATCATGTCTACCACTGTGATTTAATTTCTGATGCTAATAATGGCTAACCTTCACTGATTTCTTACCTTCTGTTTTAATTCTGTGGAAAAAAAAAAAATTAGAGTCCAACTCACCTCACTTCTCCAGCTGATTTGTATTCTCGGTATTTGCAAGTGCAGTCATCCTCCTTTTCTTGACCTCAAGAAATCTGACTGGCTTTAAGAAAAGGTGACACCTGCTTAAGAAAATATAAAAAGCTTCATTGGGAAAGTGAAAACTTTGTCAGTTCACAAAAGTGCAGTTGGAATGAAAAAGGGTTAAAGTGATAACATGATTCTATTTAACTGGTTAATTTTTTAATGTATCTGGCTATATTGTATCTAGTAAGCAGGCTTTAAGTGGTCAAAGTAGAATGTCATTAAGAAAAAGAAATTAGATTCATTTCTGAATCATAGGGAAAATTAGATTATAGCAGTGTTTGCTGCTGTAGTACAGGTCACTTGGCATTTTCATTATAATTTTTGGGTTCTGAGGTTTATAACTTCAGTTATATTAAAACTTCTTGCAGCTGGTTTGACATACAAGGTCAGATTCAAAGTCCCAAAACAGTTTTGTGATTAATTAGTTTTTTTCCTCATTCATGTTCCAAATGTGTGTGTAGCTATCGTGTATCCATATCTGACCACTATTTCACACTTAATGGCTTTTAGAACAGCTTTTACAAGAGAAGCTCTCTATGAACATCTAGTTGGAGACTTCTGTGTGTATTTTTTGCTTTCCTTGCAGGAAATCTCTGTATCTGTAAAATCATAGACGATTCACGGGAAGCTATTTCTCCTGATGAGGATCTCTACAATATTCTTGATACTCTGGAACTCTTCTGGGCTGCTAGTAGCTTGGTTTTAATAAAGCCTTACAAGGAGTCCATTGGTCCTGTCTGTCCTTAGATTTTAGTGGACCAATTCATAGACCTTTATCCATCTGGGAATGGATTAACAATTATAAACATTCTCAGTAGATATTAGGATAATGGGCCTATCTGCAACTAGGCATGATATACCCGAATTTATGCTGCTTTCTGGCAGATTAGTTCCTCAAGAGTCTGTGGTTTAAGTAAGTTATGATTTCGTTTGGATGGATTGAAATTGAGTTCCTCTTGTGGGTTTCAGTTTCATGTAAAGATTCCAGGAGCATAGTCAATAGATATGCAGTCATTTGGCTGTCCTGCATTTGACGTAGCTGGACTCCAGCCCAAACTAATAAATTCCATATACTGCATAAGGTGACCTCGCTGAGCTTTAATGGAGACAAAATTTACTAATCTATTAATGGATATTTACTTTCAGAGAGGAAAACGTCATATTTTATAGAACATGCTCAGCAACAGTAGCTCTTTGCAAGCCCTTGCGTGGTAGACATTGCTGTCTTTTTGGGTCTTGAGTTTCATTCTGCTTTTCCTAATTAAGATGCTTCTAATTGTGGTTTTTCCTGTCTAATAAACTTGATTTAATTTTAGGAGACAAATACACTGATTGCTGTATTTATGTGCCAGACCAGAGACTTGTGATTTTGGCAACAATATTAGTCAAAAAGTAATGCAACTTTCACTTGCATTAAAGTCTCCGTGTGCTGTTTTGGCAATATAGAAGGATCTTCAAACATATTCATTGCCTGGAGGCTTCAGCCTATTGTTAGCATACTGGACCATGACCTTACCAAAACCAAAAAGTTTTTCCTCTGTGGCTTGTTGCTGGGATCAGATCACTAATTCTGTAACAGAGCAGCAACTTGTAGGAGTACTCCCAAGGCCAGAAGAGCAGTACCCTAGCAACTGTTCCTCTTTGCAGGCAACACACTGTATTTCATTTTTATGCTTCTCTGTGCTCAGCTAACAAAGCTTTTCCAACCTCTCAGCAGTCACTGCAGCAATCCACTGTAATTTACATCCATCAAGAGTATGAATAACTGTTGTTAAGAGAGTCCTAGATCTTCAGCAGTGGTGAAGGAGCTTGTAGGAGTGAAAGAAAGCCTGCTTGCTAATTCACAGGGTGGCTGTGTTCAAAACTCCTCTCTTGGAGGTTGATTGAAAGCAGCTTACAGAGTTGAAGGCACATGTGTGTGTACAGGTACAGCTAAGATAAGCAGGCAAAAGATTAGGCCCTGGCCTTGAGGGTTAGCTAAATAAATGCACTGTGAGAAACTATTGGATGTGACATGAGACTGCAAGAATAACACAGTGAGAAATAGGTACTGCCATGGGGAATGACTTGATTTTAGTTATGTAAGGAATGGCTGAGTATTGGAAATAGTTGGAGCTCCTTGTGGGAGCACTGTCTTGCAAGAACAGCAGTAGGTAACTTTACCAGTATTGGCATGGAAGACCAAGATGACCTAGGTAATAGAGTCAGAAATACCACATTTGAATGTGGGTGAAGCCAAACTGGGACTAATGGTGGGCAAAAAGTAGTTAGGGGCAGGTTGGTTGTTTGGGAGGAGACCACGGTGGAGAAAGAGAAGGATGAGGTGAGGGGGGTGGGGTTGGTGTACAAGCATGAGAAAATGGAGGGGAGATATAAAAGGGGCCAGTCACATGTAAACAGCTGCTGGGCAGTACATTTGGCTGACAAAGTGCCCAGCACCTGGTCACTTCAGTTATCTTAATAAATCCCATTAACTCTTTTTTTCTATGTAAAATATTGTGTGCATGTGCTGAAAGGTCTGAATGCCAGCAACTGGAGGGACTGTGGGTGTATGTGGTAGAAAGATCTAGCACTGGATAAGTGGCTATGGGCCACAAGCCCTGTAGGTCTATGGCCAGCAACTGGTTTAAGTTTCCCTAGTGAATTATAGTTCTCTGGATGTGTATGTACATGCAATGTGCTAGCAGATGTCAAAGTGGACTCACTGGCAAGTAGAAGGAGATCTGCATCTGGAAAGACTCAAGGTCTGAAGCAGTGACTGCATAAGGCACCTAGAGTCTGTAAAATGGATATTAGATGGATATGGAGCCTGTGCTGATATTTGAGACTGTTGTGGGTTAATCCCAATAGACAGCTAAGCCCCACATAGCTGCTTGCTCACTCTCCTGCAGTGGGATGGGGAAGAGAATTGAAAGGATAAGAGTGAGAAAACTCGTGGGCTGAGATAAAGACAGTTTACTAATGAAAGCAAAATAAGGAATTCGTTTACTGTATTTCATTGGCAGGCAGATATTTAGTCATCTCCAGGAAAGCAGAGCTCCATCATAAGTAACAGTTATAGCAAGACAAATGCCATAACTCTGAATGTTGTCCCCCTCCTCCTTCCCTGCAGCTTTTATTGCTGAGCATGATGTCATATGGTATGCAATATCCCTTTGGTCAGTTGGGGTCAGCTGTCCCAGCTGTGTCCC
>WAAD01022355.1:12405-23563 GCA_013389945.1 Fregata magnificens
AGCAACAAAGGCTAGTAGTTGTTCAGCAGCTGCTGTTTAACTCATTTGATCAGTACAGATTGCAGACCGCATGGTGGTCTAGGTATCAGCTTAGACTAATTTCCCCTTCAGGAAGCCTATTTATAACTGCATTGAGCTTCATGCCACAGTGGTTTACTTCCTTCTGTTGCACGTCTCTCCATATATTTATACTACACTCCAGGCTGCAATAACCGTATGCCGAGTAATACGAGGAGGAAAAAACAACGGAGAAAGAGAGTATCTAAGAGGAAGTCAGTATCAATGTGTTAAGGACGTTCTTCTTGTCTTCAACACTAATGTTCAGCATGTGCAGACCATAATTTACTATCAGGATGAGCAATCTTTAAAAAGCTATATATCGTGAATCAAATTCAGCTGGGTGAAATTTCACATTTTTTTCTGGCACACTTCCTGAAAAATAGTCTACAAGCAGGAAGTTTACCAACAAGTGCAAGGATAATACCAAACAGTCGAAACATCCCTTCACCTATAGAGGGATAGCTTAAAGAAGATAAAGCAACTGAGAGTAGCTCCTGTCAATAGATGGGTTCAGAATTGCATTTGAATTGTAGAATAGTTGAGGTTGTAAGGGGCCTCTGGAGGTCACTTAATCCACCCCCCCTGCTCTAAGCAAAGTCAGCTAGAGCAAGTTGCTCAGGATCTTGTTCAGTTGGGTTTTGAATATCTCCAAAGATGGAGACTTCACAGCCTGTCTGGGCAAATTGTTTATCACTCTTTCAGTCATTTTTTTTTTCCTTATGTTTAAGTTGAATTTTCTGTATTTCAGTTTGAATAGAATAGAATATTTCAGTTGGAAGGGACCTACAACGATCATCTAGTCCAACTGCCTGACAACTTCAAGGTTGACCAAAAGTTAAAGCATGTTATTGAGGGCATTGTCCAGATGCCTCTGAAGCCCTGACAGGCTTGGGGCATCAACCACCACTCTAGGAAGCCGGTTCCAGTGTTTGACCACCCTCTCGGTAAAGAAATGCTTCCTAATGTCCAGTCTAAACCTCCCCTGGCTCAGCTTTGAGCCATTCCCATGCGTCCTGTCACTGGATAGCGGGGAGAAGAGCTCAGCACGTCCCTCTCCACTTCCTCTCCTCAGGAAGCTATAGAGAGCAATGAGGTCACCCCTCAACCTCCTTTTCTCCAAACTAAGCAAAGTTTGGCATTGTTCAAGTTCAAACCTGCATATTCTTTTCAATGGAGCTAGTCCTGTTTTTTTCCGAAAAATATTCAACCATGTTTAGATGTTGTTTTGTGTACATCAACACAAGAAAGCACAGTTTGAAATGACTATTGCAAAATTATCATATTTAAATAAGTTTCTTTTGTTTCTGACTCTTCCTTGCTTGATGTTTAATTTCAGCGTTTGAAAACTTTAGTGCCACGTCAGACTGATTTGCAACTACAGCAGATTTCAGAGCATTTTGAAATAAAATCTAAGGCAATAGAAGATAAAATAGCTCGTATACGTCTTGCAGAACAACAGAAAGCTCAGAAGCTCCAAGAGGAACAAAGAGCCCAAGACATTGAAAAGGTGACTACTTACTTTTTGTAGACTTCTGAAGAAGTATTTTCTTAAGGTCATGTACATAATGAGTTAACTTTAACTAAGCCAGTGTGAAAGCCTGTTAATTCTGTGCTATGCAGTCATGTTTATACAAAAACAAAGAAAAGGACTATGCATGGCAATCATTAATATGTAGACATAAAGCCAATATACTGTTTTAAGACCCTTAAAAACATTAATATTTTTAAATCACTTAATGTTAAATTGAGAGTATTTGCATATTTTCATGCATGGAAAATATTTACAAATTTGAAGACAAAGTGTAAATTTCACAACTCTATGTGTTTAAGGTGTCCTTGTAAAAGAGGTTTGTGACATTCTTCATTTGTGAAGAAAAGATGAAGCATTGTTCAAAAGCAGGAAAAAGATACAGGGAAGGGGACCTATAGTGGGTATGGCCTCAGAACATCTTGTAGCTCTGTGTAGCTGTGTTGATAAAGTAAAAAAGAGGAACTAATTTCTTAAGATAGGGGAACACTCATCCAAAGTACAGCCTGTAGTTTATATAGAGGAACTGGCCAGCTATCCAAGGGGTGTTGAACCACAATGAAAATGAAGTTGACTAATTTGAGATGCATTTTACATGGCTAATTAAAGCACGAGAGTCTTGCTGTGTGGTCATTTAGCTGTTCTATTGCCATTGCATGAACAAGAATGAAAAAAAAAGTCCCTTCATGTATCTAGAAAATGAAATACAAGCAATACCCAAGATATTAAAAATAAATTTTAAAAAGAAAATTTATTAATATCTTATTTGATATATTGCATATTTATTTTTAACTATTTTTGACTCTTTGTAAAAAACCCTTTTTTTCCAGTCAATTCCACCTTTAGCTGCATGTAACTGTAGTGTACTTTTAACTAGTGTAATTTACATGTTTGTTACTTCTTGATCATCTGAGACTCATTGTTCAGCTGTAATATTACCTAATGATATTCTCAGTTTCTGTACCAGAAAATTGGTATTCTGAGTTTCTGTGTTGAATTCTGACCTGAAACAAGTACCATACTAGAGCCAGAATTTAATACAAGCCCTTAAATGCCTATTAGGCACTGAGCACAAACTGTTTTTCTTTACAGATGTGCTTCTATTACACTGCACTATTTGTTCATGCAGACATACCATATATAGATGTACCATTTTCTGATAGTGGTACTTAAAAAATATATCTTCATCCTCAAATATTGAGAACATATACTAGCATATTGCTAAGCTGTCAAATTATTCAGAATGTAGAATGATACTTTAATTTAAAATGCATTTTATAACATCTACTTCTTGATATAAAAATGGTGATTTATGAGTACAATGGCTGAGAATATTCTTAAGACAAGGTTTAACTGTGGACAAAAGGTAAAGAAATTTTGCTTTCATGGCATTTTAGTGTTCCACTTAAAAAAAAGAAAAAAAGAAAAAAAAAAAAGAAAGAAAAGTCATTTGCTCAAGCCTGGAGCCTGATTAGCTTTTCTGCTTTCTTCCTGGAAGATTTTTTTCCTTATGGCTTAATTACGTTTACTTCATAGATATATAGGTAGTGTATTAGGGCCATATGGTGTATTTTGTTTCAACTAAAGTATCTGAACACAAGATGTTGAATATTCAGCATCGCATAGGAAGAAGGAGACAAAATGAAATAATGGCCAGGATTCAAGCAGCCATTATACAGATTCCAAAGCCACCACCAAGCCACACCATAAAAGCTATTGAAGCCAAAAAATTCTTAAAGAAGAAAAGAGAAGCAGAGGTAACTGTCATCTATATTCTTTTAATGTTAATTATATGAACTTGCAAAACATATGAGCTCTGGGAGCATTTACACTTACAAATACTGTACTTGCACCATCCAAAAGCTGCTGGTATAACTATGTTGTATGTATATATGTCAAAATTATATAGTAGACTCAACCAGTGAAAATTGGGCTAAATACTAATATGATTATGATTCTGCATTTGCATTTGGTACTTAGTAAAAATTTGTTTTGATGTAAGAGAAAGTTAAATAAATAGGTAGGTACTAATTTAATTGCTGACAGTATTTTAGGTTCTAGTCTACTGAGCAGGATATGTGAAATAAAAGCATTAATGTTTCTTTCTCATTTGTGTCTGATGAAGTTTTGCACCATAATGCATGAACTCTTCTGTAACACATTATAAAACTGTCTGGTCTCTCAAAAATGTTAGTAACAGCTGAAATTGACAATAGTCTTAGATCAAATCAAGAGATGATGGCAATGCAGCAATAAAAAAAAATTCTGTATAATCTAGTGCTGAAGAGTACTTGGATTGTAATCTTACAGTTCATGGATTATATTGTCATGAGAAGTGCAAATATTACCAGTTTTTACAACTGCGCAACCGCAAGAGATGCATTTAAATGTAGAGTGTAGGAACATCGTTGCTTTAGTAACTATCAGGGATAAATTCAAGCTACTAAGTCTAAAGCAGATCATAGCCCAGAATATCTTGTTGCAAATCCCTGAATGGTGGGAATTATATAAACTGCTAGAGTCCTATGTAAAATCAGAAGTATCCTGCAGAATGAACAGCTGCAAAATCTTAGGATTTTCTGGCCGGTAGACATAGGTATAGCTAGGAAAAGGGGAGGGGGGAAGGAAATGAAAGGTAGAAGAAGGAAATAGTCTTGCATTTTTCTTGATCTAGCTGATGTTTAAAATATTTTCAGTGTAAACATTTCTGTTGTACTAACATGACATAAAAATAATTCCCTAATACTTAGTCTGTTGAACCTTCCTTATGATGCTTTGTGAAGAGAAAAGAAACATTAAATTTTGTGTTATTTCTTCAGGACACATACAAGGAGATTAAAAAGTTTGAGGAGTGTATGGCAGGAAATGTCTCTGCAGTACACAGCCAAGTCACTGACAGGTAATTAGATTGTTAAGGATATTAGATTGTTAAGATCAGACAGGACCCTACCTCAGGTGCCTACTATCTACGCAGACAGCTACTTGAGGAAAATGTAATGGCTTGTTTAGTTTAAACTGTGATTGTCCTTCAAGTGATTGTCCCGCAAGTGATTGTCCCACTAGCACTGCAAATATTCCAGCTCCAGCACTGTTACAGTGTTTTTACCTTACCTTTAGTTGCAGTAGGGATGGCTCAAGCTTCCTTCTCCCCTTTTTGCCATATATGCAGCAACAAAGGACACAAAGTGCATCTCTTCTCTGTTCATTTTAGTCATTGACTCTGTAAGTCTGCAAGTTAGACTTGCAGAGACGAGAATGTGTGTGGATGTACATATATGGTAACACATTTCAAAGAAAATACAGAGAAGTAAACTTTCTCCTTAGACTTATCTGTATGTTGATTTATTTGTGAGTAATTTTAAGTAATAGTCATTCTGTCACCTTTAGTGATATGTATACCACACCCAGAAGAGGTGGCACTCATGCATACTGCTGTGGATACTTCTGTGTGTAAACAACCTGTAATTAATAACTCTGCAAAACTGCTCTCAGGGTGTATGGATATATTGAAGAGTAACCCATCTTTCTTTGATATTCTGTGAGCCATCCTAATTTCCTGTTTCTGCAGAATTTGGCTTCATATTAGCAAATGAACTAATTAGCAGTAGGCTCAAGTCACTGCTGGAGCCCTCCTCTGGATTTAGTGGTCATTGTGAGGCACAAGAGCATCAAGAAGTAGCCACAGTGCCCATAAAGACTGCTGTTGTGCATTTGTCAGACTTGCACATAACTGTACAGGGATCTGTATGAAAACACTTCTAAGAACCATAATTCCTAAAAAGTCAGTGATCTTTTTCTTTTTAATCTTTCAATCAGTGATATACAAGAATCATTGCAAACACAGAAGTTGCAAGAAACAACTCTAGAAACTACAGCACAGACAGGAACTGAACTGTTAAATATTTATTCAGATGATGAATATATAAGGAAAATTCAAAAACGTTTAGAGGAAGATACGTTTGCTAGAGAACAACGAGAAAAAAGGCGACGAAAAATGCTAATGGAACACTTAATAGCACATGAAGCTGAAGAGGTGAGAAAATGTATGCTGAAGTATGTAACCCATGCACAATTAGTAATCTAAAAATTTCCTGACAAATATGAAAGAACAGTATTTTTGGAGGGTTGAATAAAATTTGGAGGGGATAAAGGGAGGTATGTACACTTACCTCTGAAAATAACTTTTATGCCAGCCATTGTCTTCCCTTGAAAAATATGGAGAGCTGTCCATTCTTTCTCACCACCTTTATGTCATACTTCATCTTTATAAAACGCAAAGGATCAAATGAAGGCAGCAGAGCTAAGATCATTAAAAATCAGTTGAAGACTTACCTTCTATTTCCCACCCCCCTACCCAAAAAGTTGAACTTTAAATTATCAAAATGTATACTGGTTCTGAAGAAGATACATATTAAAAAACAACAAACATGGCATTCCTTGGTTGAAAACCTTTATTTAGAAATGTGTCACATAAAGTTTTTGACTTGGACTGGATGAATTCTGAAATGGTTGTGCTGGGTGATACAAAGAAGGAAAACACTTATTTTGCAGATCAGAGCTTTGATTTTTGATGTGTTATGGAATAGAATATGTGTCTCTAGAGGATGTCTGTGTTCTGTCTAAAAATGTATGTTGCAGGTTATTCCATTTGAATCCTGTCCCATAAAGCACAAGACTTTTCAGATTCTTCCTCAGACATTCCGCATTCAAAAAGCAGCTCTTAGATTACTGACTTCACAGATCTTCTCTTTTGTGATGATTATATCAAAACAGATACTGTGTTTCTGTGATTTCTAGTTATCTTTTATCTTAGTATTGCACTGTGAGTCCTTAGCTTAGGTCATATGTGTTGAACCCAGTATAGCTGAGCCTGTCTCCACTGCTGTTGCATAATAATAGCACTTCAGTGGTGTGGCATCTCTGAAAAGGAAAAGTACGACATTATATATATATATATATTTAAGCATTGGCATGTAATGTCTGGAGATGTTTTTGGAGTTGTTAAGAAAAAATTAAATTTGTTGGGGTAGGGATCTCAAAACTAGATGACTTCTCAGTATCTACCCCAGACCTATGTTCTATGAAAGACACCTGTAGTGGCTTAGACCAAGAGTCGATCTATCCATGTATCCTGTCTCTGAGCTCTCATTCAAAGAGACTCCGTATCATGTTCTTGTTGATATGCACAGGCCATGAAGAAGTTTTGCAACCCAGTTGTCTGAAATCACTGTAGTCCCCAAACTTGGTCTTTACCTGCTATAAGCTGTTGCAGTCCCAACAAAACCACAGCAGCCTGGACTAGTGGTTCCGATAGCCATGGCTATCAGCTGATGGCCAGTAGCAATTACTGGGGCATTTGGCGGATACTGCAGCTCTAAGCCAGCAAAGCCAGCCAGTGCTTCTGAGGAGGTCAGACAGCTGGTCCACCTGTGGTTGTAGTACAAGCCTTGTCAGTTTGAGAAGAAGGAATTGTTGCAGTATGCTGCCCATCAGATTGGCTCCAGTGAGGCTCCAAAGCAAGGCAAAAGTAACAATAGTGTTCCTAACTTCCCAGGAAGAAAAATCAGCATTGATATTGTTCCTAACAATAGAAGTCACAGACAGCAAGAATTAGAAGGAAAGATAAGTGAGCAGTTGACTGGAACAGTAGTCTGACCAGATCAGAGAATCTATTTAGTGGTAATTTGGTTCTAAATTAGCAGAGGAAGAGGTGTCTGGTTGGAACCCTGTGAGATTTCAGAAATTAGATGTTGCTTGACTTAAGAGAAGTGTGATGCAAAGAGGTCTTTTCTTTAAAAAATAAATAAATATACAAAGTAGTTGAAAATTACTTTCTCCCTCCATTAGACATCGAACCACAAAGGATTTGTGGACTGACATTGTAGCTTTCTTGTAGACATTAGGATCAGATTTTTACCTATACTGCATAAAACTTGAGCATAGGGCATGGGATCATTTAGAGTCAAATGAATTTCATCCCTTCAGAGTGCTTTAGTGTGTTTCATGTCCATACATATAAACCTCTACTAAAAGAATCTTGTTCAAATTTTTGAGTTTTGGCATCCTACAAGTTGGAGCCTGGGAGAAAAAATGCTTTACAATTACATGACACTCCTCTATGTGGAGCACACGGTGATGCCAGTCAGATTTTCATAGGTAAGAGTTGAAAGTGACAGTAACATGGCTTCATCCCAGTTGAATCTTTAATCTCCACCATTTCAACAAAGTATTTGTTCTAAGTACTCGTTATTTTTAAATGCTCTGTTCAGATTTTATCTCTCTGAATTTAAAAAGTTATCAGGAAAAAGTTACTGTCAACAACAACTTGAGAAGATGAAAATGGGAGGGGAAATGAATTGTTACTAGATTATACTAGATTGCTACTAGACATAGATTTATGTATGCTAAGCTATAAGTTTTGTTCATAAATTTTATGACTACACAACAGGACAGAATTGTTTCATTTGTATCTAAATTAAACAAGGAAATAGAAAAATAGAAAATGAGGTATAGTAATTCTGTATGAACAACATGAAACATAAACACATTAATGTTTGGCCACTGGATGCCACTGTTGTCTTAAGTAGGTGAACTGAAAAAAAGTGTGTATTATACTTTCTCAGTAGTAATTTTTCAAATGATTACTAAGATGATCCATTTACGATATTTATGATTTCTTCAGACACTTCACAGTCCTCTGTGAAGAAGTTGATGTAAAATGTTAGGTCAAAAAATTGTACTACCATTTTTATTTTGTCTCCTAGTATGCCCAGAAGTTTCAAAACTTTTCAACCTTAGGTTTTTGTACTTTGTCCATTCCTGTTTGTGTGAAAGATAGCTACCAATGCTTCACTCCCCTATCCAATAAGCACCGTTTTTGAAATTCTGAGTTTGGTGTTCTGGATCCTAATTTATACATTGTGTTGCTCTGAGTTAATTGCCTTTTCATATATTCTTGTTCCTCAAAAATTTCCTGCTGGCCCTTTTTAGGCCTACTCAGCATGTCAAAATATCTGATCACTTAGAATATCAAAGTTCTCTACCTTTCAGTTAACAAAGAAAAGGTCTCTCTTGGCTGCTCTGAAGTGTTCTAAAGGAACATCTTCCCGTTTCCTTTATAAAGAGTGCATTCATGAGGTGCTTTGACTTCTCACTGGGCCAACTATTTGCGCCATACAGTTGGTGGTTTGAGTATCACAAATGACTGCTCTGTTAGGGTGACTCCTTCAATCCCTTGTGAACTAGGATTTAAAGATCCATATTTCTCTGGTGGAGTACTTATTGCTGTACTAATCCATGGTAGAGGATAAGCAGTTGCAACTAAAGAAAACAATGAAGGATATTTACTTGTAATAGGAAGCAAAGTCTGTGTATCTTCTACTGTTCTTTGAAATCTTGATGAAATACTAAGTCCAAAGAAGCAGTAGGTAGAACTGAGGCAGCAAAGGGCATCATGTCTCCTTTTATTGCCTTGACTTCATGAATGTAAGAGGCAAATGGACAGATGAACTCTTCAGTAGGCAGTGCTACCGGAAAATGTTATCACCTGAGCTATATCAAATGACACATACCAAGAATATGAAAATATAAAGTGCATATAAAGTTGTTACTATTGCATTGTTTTCCATTTCACTTGCATGCATGGTGATAATTCTGCACGTAGAAAAATAGTGTACAAACAGTACACTACAAATAGACTACAAAACAAAACACATTCAAAATTAGGTCCTCATTTTGTGATAAGCTTTGTAGAGAGACAATATTGTGTGCGGGTGAAGCATTCTGGGATTAAAGCCTGAGGTGACCGCATCTTTGCCATTGGAACTACCATGCAGTGGCTAAAATAAGCAAAATGTTGGAGGATTTTTTTATCAGCTTAGTCGTTTCAAGTCACCAGTATTTAATTGGAATGTACTTTATTCCCAGCAATTGTAAAGGGAAAGGAACTTAAAAATATGGAAAGAGTTTTGTTTGAAATATTGGCTTCTCCCTAACATCAACATTAAAGATCTAAATTAATTAGAAAGTTGTTGGTTTTGTTACTGCAATTCAAATAGCCATGTTTTGCAGCTTTGCATTAGAAATCTATTACAGGTGTCCTGGTTGCATTGTGTACCACAGATCTACACCTCTTTGTAGAGTTCTTTCATAAATAGTATGATAATATGTAATAAAGTTTGATTTTTTCATTTATAGGTGAATTTATGTAATGTGTTCTGCCCTGTCTGTCACAGACAGCTGGTGGAAAATAAACCAGATTAAAAGAAAGTAGAAGTGATACTTTATTTTGGTTCGTTTTTCATACTACTACTAGCCGACTTTACCTGTTCCTCTGTTCTTAGGAAAATGAATTTGAAATCATCAGATTAGTTCCCAATTTAGGTCCTTAAATTTGAATACATTTCATAGCAGTTTTGCTGCATCTGAAACAAATGTCCAGGGAATCAGAAATTTCCTCTAAAATTCTGCTGTAGGAGTGATATTTGACAAAGGGGCTTGAAAGGCAAGCTGATGTTTTTGCTTAGAACTCAGAAGTAGTTCTGGACTGTGAAAGTAGTGAGGCAAAATTTTAGGATCAGTTTAGATACGAAGAACACTCTGGGGAAGCATAGCAGTGAGAAGATACTATTATGTTTTGACAAGTACTTTGAAAAGTAACAGTCCACAGCCTTCAAAGTGTCTGTGCACACCAACCATGCTTCAAGCAATGGTTCAGACTGATTTTCTTATAGTTCCAAGTAGGGGATTCTATTCATGTCCCAGTGAGAATACTGAAAATGTTACCTAGAAGTCTTGTATTCTCCTCTGTTCTGAATGTTTCCTCATATTCCCAGTCTCCTGAATGGAATAGATCATTACCCAAATCCCAGGAAAGAAGGACAAAGTTCAAACCTGTAGAAGAATAGATTGATCAAGGATCCAGCAGAGTATGGCTGAGAATGGGGACTGGTGAAGAGCCCGGATAAGTTAATGATTTGAGGAATGGGTGTATCTTTACATACAGAAGAAATTATTTGAAATATGCTGCTGTTTCTCTGCACACAGGAAATATCCAAGTTAAAATAGAATTAATCTGAACAAATGTATTTTTACTGAGCATCTCAGTTAAGACATATTTAGAATTCCCTTCTATAGTTCTACAACTCCTACAGAGTTTACAAAAATGGTAGTCATAAATAGATAAGTATGTTGTTCCGGATTTATGTATCAAATGAGCAGGTAAATCCTGTTGTATGACTCCGTTCATATTTCTCATATGAGACACTGATGAGTTGTCTATGAAATAGTTTATAAGCTGTGCTTAATACTACTATTTTTTATCTTTTAGGAGGCTTACCGGGAGGAGCAACTTATTTACAGACTAATGAGACAATCTCAGCAGGAGCGGAGGATTGCTGTTCAACTCATGCATGTTCGACACGAAAAAGAGGTGTTAAGGCAAAACAGAATTTTCAGGGAAAAACAATATGAAGAAAGACGACTGAAGGAGTTCCAGGAAGCTCTTGATAGAGAAGCGGTAAAAAATTATTTGCTCCCTGAATTGTTGCAGGACTGTTACAGTACCTTCCT
>WAAD01022356.1:15622-26292 GCA_013389945.1 Fregata magnificens
CAAACAAGATGAATTATAGTTCATTCTCAACTTGAGACAAATGATAAAGTATCAGAATATTTTACAGTTATGCAATTACTTTCACCTGGAAGAACCCAACCTAAAGGGATGGTATGAAGTAGTGGAGGGCTCCGGGACAGGGTTTCTTTAAGTAAATACATCCCATATTTCTGTAGAGAATTACCTCATATTTCAGAGTTCTATATTAATACAAAATCATGAAAAAAATTGTAAAACTTTACTGGTATGTTAATGCACTTCATCTTCCAAATAGGTGTCAGATTTATATTTCTTCTTATGAAATGCAACAAGTCCTTTCAGATTCCTTCTGAGGTGAAAAGAATTAATGTTCATTTCTGGAAGTGTGAGAAATTATGCTTTATCTGTATATACAGTATCTTCACAGATTCTAGTGTGAAGTTAATACATCACCACTACATAAAATGTATAATTCATTAACTGATACTCAGTCAGACATAGCAGCCATGAAAACTAAGGCATCTGCAAATCATCAGCATACATCTGGAAAACAAGTGATGTCAACAATCCCATAAAAGTGGAATATTTTCTTTTAAAAAAGTAAAAATTTTTCACTGCATCTACCTGTTACCTTTGCAATGTAAGATTTAAAAATGGAGACAATACTTAGAAAATGAGTTATAAAATTTTTTTGAGAACAGCCAACAAAATCATTATCATGCATAAATAGGAAGCATATGAGTTGTTACAGACTCTGGAAAACAAACAGCTATATACCGTTAATATAATTATGACACTGTCTCTTGGAGAATAGTAGGGGCATGTATTGAAACAATGATGTAGCTTGTAAGTGTTCTGAGAGCAGAATTTGGGAAATCTACAGTGAGCAAATCAGGAGCTAGTGAGACACAATATAGGCAGACCCTCACAAATTCACATTTACTTTGAGTCCTTCTTTGTTGTGGACCAGAGTGTGGAGGGTGAAGGATCCTCCCCCTGCACGTTAGGGAGGTGATGGATCATAGATAGCGTTCCCAAGGGCAGATTGCCAGGGTGGGAGAAGGGTGATCTGTTGGACAGATACAAAGCAGCAGCAGGAGCAGCAATATCGGCATTACACTCATTTCTTCTGAAGTTTTTCAGACTTCACTTAGGGTGAATTTCAAGGGTAGAGTGGGGGGAACACTTCGCATTTGCTGCTAGCTCAGATCCTTAGCTTCTTTTCTAAAACTGCTGAAGTATGCTTTCTTTATTGTCACATAGGACAAAAATTACTGTGTTGTGGGCACCTGCTAGATAGAAATTTGAGTAACATTGATACGGCATGCCAAATATATTTATTTGAATCAGCCCCGTGTAATAGGTGGTTGGTGTCTGATGTAGTAGATATCAGAGCCACAGATTGAAAATGAGAGAACAAAAATGCCTTGCATCTGCCATGCTGGAGTGCCAGTGTATAGACATCACAGAAGGAAAAGCAGGAAAAGACAGTGCAAAATGCCTCATTTTTGTAGCTTTTTACAGAGATCTCTTTCACGTTTCAGCTTAGTGCCAATGGCCCCACATAACCATTCAAAATATGGCCTGAAAGGCAATTGACTTTGTTGACCGACCCTCAGAGTATTCCCCCAAAGCATTCCTACTCATCCTTAGGAGAAAATGCTGACATGATTTGCAGCATCTTGCACAGAAGCCACAGGAGACAAAGGCCTCATTCTCCTCCCAATCACCTAAGGCTATATCCAGAAAAACCCTTCTCGCATCCATTGAGTCTGATCTCACTTTGCACGCCAGCTGCCATCCACTATTTTAATGGCTTCAAGCAGCCCTAAAGCTTGTTAGCTAGGCACTGGCGAGCCACCTTCCTTGCAGATTTTACATTACCCCAGGAAACAGGACATTTCCAGTGCACCCTGAATGTGTTGCAGTCCCAAGCTGTCAGCACAGCCTCTGTGGACACTGGCAGACAAATCATGGAAGGTGAGTTTTCACTAGGAATTGCAGCAGCAGTTGGATGGCTTCAGGGTACTTCTGGCATAAAAGACAGCCTTTATGGCTCCTTCACATGCCGCCACAAATGATGGTCTGGCTCTTTGCATGGGACTGAAACATAAAAAGAATGTTTTAAAAGGATACAACAGCAAAGCAGCATTTTGTACTGGCTTGTCCTGTTCTCCCCGCTGTGATCTCTGCACATTGGCATGCTGGCCTTGACAGATGCAAAGCATTTTTTGTTCCTTCACTCTCATTTTGCAGTGGTGGCACACACTACAAGAAACACTGCAAATGTATTAATCAATGAGTCTCAAATATCCAACTCCTCCTCAGAGCAAACAGATGTCCCACAAACTTGTCACTGGATGTGGCAGGATGTCTTTGCAAAGAAAGTTGTTTAGTTGCTTCTACTTACATTGAATGAATAATTAGCAGTAGAAGCTACATGTAAGGTTTGAGGAATAAGCAGGACTTGGTACCTTTAGGTAAAAATAATTTACCAGGCATCTTTAATATCTTTAATAAAAAGAATTATATATGGTTTAATACTTTCCCATTTTTTTATATCTATCCAAGATCAGGTGCTGATCAGGTCTTGGGATCACAGGAAAGCTGTTCCAGAATTTTACTTCATCAACAACTAAAAATGTCCTCCTAGTTTCCAAATTTCCAAATTTAATTGTATTCATGATTGTTTTATACTCATTTGTCCTTTTGCCAACTTTAGCTTCAGCACTTCTTTTGCTTCCTCAGTCATTTCCCATACATGAGCTCGCAACTTATTAGTCTCTAAATGCATGACCTTGCAACACATAGCAGTGAATTTAATTCGATTTCGACTACTCCAGGCCCTAAGTTCATCCAGTTTGTCCTATCTGACAGGCTGCTCCTATTCAGAGTTCTGTCATCTGTATGTTTTATGAGTACACATCTCCTTTTTTGGACAATGATATTAACAAAAATACCAAAAAAAGATTAGTCAGAAGACCAATCCTCAAAAATTTTACTGCAACCTACCCCTTCAACTAAAACTTTCCAGTGTCTCCTGTAGTTCTCAGACCTTTACATCATTCTTTACTCACTTTGCAACTTACTTTCTGATGAGCATTATCTCTAATTTCCCTAAGAGATGCCAAATCACATACACAACTACAGTCCAGCTAGGAGTCCAATTGCATTTTGTTATCTAGAAAATTAGTTATCTTATCAAAGATGTCCCCATGGATTTATCCTCAATGTATTCCATCAAATCAGTGCTGAGCAGTGGCCAAAAAGACAAGTTGCTGAAAGATTGTTTGCGAAAATGCCAGGTGCTATATTTTTTATCCAGCCCAGTTCATCTTCATTGTTCGTAATCCAAGCCTCTATTAGTGGCAAATGTGACATCAGTGCCAATGTTTGCCACTGCTGAGCTAAACCAAATTCCATCATCACTTGGACCTGGGTAACCCCATTTTTCTCAGCAGCTACCCAGGGGCAGAGAACCTCCCCATCTTCCCTGTCTTTAGATTCACATTGTATCAAGGTGCAGCATATTCTGTAGTAGTCAGAAAATTACATCTTTAGCAGTAAGCTCCAAAAAGAACAAAAAGTTCAGTCAGGGAAGGGACAAGGCAAAATCATGATCTTTTTTTCCCAGGTTCATAATGACATGCATGAAGAATTGAGCCAATAAACACAGAGTTTCACATCATCGTGATGTCGCTGGTATGCAGGAGTTGCCTCCAGAACTATGTCAGTTTGATTTGTCCTAGGTACAGTTGCTTCTTTGGAATATAGCTTCTTGGGAATAAGTTGGAAATATGGAGGAAGGCATTGATAATGAAATGTAGTATTACTGTACACAGTGACTGGCATCTCCAATTCTTCCGCTCTGTGGCACAGCCCCCCGAGCTGAGAAGATGCTCCATCTCTAAAATCACTCTGGTCTGTATCCCAAGCTTCTACACAAGCCAGGGGTAACACAACAGAAGTTGTGTTGAGAGACTGAAAAACTCTTCTTATTTTAGCAATTCCCTAAAGCCTATTTGTCTACAGTTACCATGCATTTGGCTTTATTCATAACACCTAATGATGAAAACATACAAACTATATTAGCAGAGTTCTGCTAAAACTCTATGAAAGCCCAAATCATCAGTGCACACAAAAGCATGGTGTGCTTTCACCTTAGCAATGCATACTGGTAAGAAGTAAATAAATGTACCTCTCCACAAACTATCCTCTATGAGAGTGGCTGCTCCTCCACAGGTAACGCACAGCACTTAGTTCATTAATTTAAAATGAAAGTTAGAGAAATTTAAGTTATGCTGCTTTTTTTGTTTAAGAGGAATCAGTTAAAGTCGTACAGAATTCATGCTTTGGAAGTGAGCAATGTATTTATGTCACACTGCCTACTACAAAGTGTCTGCAAGCAAGCATATAAACTTATAAAAGGCATATCACATTCATTTTGGTAGGTCTGGGTTTGTTCATGTTCTCCTCATGACAAAAGAATTTGTCAGCTCCCTCTTAGAAATGTATAGAAACATTTTTTTTTAACTTGTTTAAAACAAATGTAGTAAGAAATTATCTAAGACATGGCCCCTGTCCTTTCCACTCTGCTTACAACAGAAAATAGAGCTGAGTGTATCTGGAAGAGGAACACAGCTTTAATCTTACCCACGTTGGGGTTTTGGATAACCAACTATTCAGTCATAACACAGTAAATATGGATTTATATTTTAGGTCGAAGATATGAACAAAAGGCCATAGTCAGTCAACTTCCAGAATGTAATGTATTACATAGAAATATAAGACATTAGGTCAAGTACTCCCTGCAAGTAGTTCAAAATCTTCCTCTCAAAATTTGTGACATTTTTTAGCCTTACTTCATATGGAATATCCTAAGATATTAAGTTCCTGCAAGTTTTACGAAAATCAACAGCAGGGTGGAGAACAGATGTTATTAATGCTGCCATCAGTGAAAGGTGGGAAGAATTAAGCCACAACACATTTTCTTTGGCAGCAGCCAGGCTAATGTACCCTTACTGGCTGTCCACTCAGCACATCTACTGCATTGGACAAACCACAGCACATTCTTTTCTGGCTGCTGAGCAGAAAAAGCACATAGAGGACTTAGGACATCTGGGAGCTCTGCACTGGGGGAAGAAGAGCTTTAGGAAAACAGAAACTGGCCGAGATACAGGCTAAGTGACAAGAGATTTAGAAATGTGAAAATATTATAGAAGAAAAAGGAAGGACAAGTGGGGTTGTTGTTTTAAGGGAGTCACAAGAGACAGAGGAAGTTGAGGTTGTTAGACTAGAGGAACTTAGGGCACGAATCTGCATGAAATCTGTCTTTGTGAAGACTTTTGTTCACAGAACAATTTCATAAAACCAAAATAGAGAACGCTGTATGGAATCCAGTGCCTCAGCCCAAAGGAAATAATTGAAAACTGCAGATGCTCTTCATTTCTCAAAATTTGTATTTGGGTTTTGAGGTTTATCTGTATTCCAAATGTGCAAAGAGTTTTATTTGAAAGTACTTGTATTTCTGTAAAACCCAGCATTAATTAAAAAAGATTAAGAGATCTCACAACAGAGGCATTTATATGTGGTGCATACTGTGAGAAACCTTAAACCCTAACAACGTGAACAATAAATAAATGAAAAAACAGTATCAAAACACTAAACAAAAATCTGACAAGTTGGCTGAGCAATGTCAAACTATATATTGACTTCTTTTTCTATCTTGTCAGTAAAAATAAAATAAAAAGTGGAAAGAAAGCAAAAAAACCCCACAGTAATCAGAACGAATAAAGGCTCTGTTTATCCTGTCTCAGCACAAAAGAACACAGGAAATGTCAGAATAGAAGAGATCATTTTGACCCATCGCAACCAATATCTTGCCTTCTAATACTTCATGCTACTTCAGGGGAAATACTCTATGGCATTCTCCTTCATTGTACAATCTGTGTGATGGAGAGATGAAGAAATTCCTCTGTGAGTCCAGATAGCTGTCCATTTTATCCTTGAATCATGAGACTGCTTGTGAAATTGCAATTTTTATTCTTGTTTATGGAAGTTACTGGAACTTTTTAAGCATGATAAACTATCTATCTGCCTTAAGAATGTCCCAATAATAGCAAATTACAGTGGTTAAAATTTTATTGTATACATATCACATGATGATATCACAATCAAACTGATAAAGGCCATTGATTCATTTCAGAGGCAAAATCCTCTGCAGTACTGAGACTAGTGTGGAGATGGTTTCATTCTGAGAATAGCATGAAGATGGTTTCGTTCCAGACTGAGAACACTATCGTCCGATTTACAATAGATAATATGTTGAGTGCATAATACAGAAAATGTAGAATGATTTCTTAAGAAATCATTGGCAAATTAATTGTATTATAAAAATCAATAGTTTATCATTTAATGGCTTTACTGGACAGAGAAGAGTGGCTACACTATTTAAGGTTCCCACCAGTCATCCAGAGGCTGTTTTTCTTTAATACTTTTCAAAAATTATCTGAATCAAAGAGGTGTGAATGAACTATAAAAGACATTAGACAAAATCTCCTCCTACACTGTAAAGCTGAAAAAACCCAACCAATAGTTGGTATAGTTTGGAGTGTTTGAAGACTGTAATTACTATAAAGCACAATAGCAGGTGCAAGGAAAACTTTTTTCACTTTAATATAACACGCCAAACTTAAGCACAGATTGCTTCAATACTATAGCAAACCATGGCAGGTTTTCACTTTTCCTATACGCTTTCTTTGTTACTACATAACTTAAATGAACTCCTCTGAAGGAATGAAGGCCATTAGCACACATACTGCATAAAGCTGATGGGTCTTTCAGGTTTTTTTCAGATGTTATCACATTTATTTTATCTGTAAACAGATACCAGTTGCCCCATATTAAACCAAACAAAGCAAAAAAGAGGAACAAATTAATATTCTTCAGCTCTGTGCTGGCTGTCTTTCTACACCCAAGAATACTGGCTAACTAGTTAGCATTCTCAATAAATATATCTGCATAATTTTCAGGGTTTAAATGCCTCCTCTGAACTGAAATTTGGCCAACTGATCACATGGGTGGATTCCTATAAAGCTTGACAAGACATAAGTAGCCAATTTTCCAGTTTCAAGTATTACTGTCTGAGTACTCGGTGCTTTCTGGAGTGGTGCAGCGCATTTATTTCACAGAAAGAATATGATTTTTTGCATGCTTCATGAACAGAATTAGTCTGGTGATAGTGGGATACTAATGTCTTTGCTCATCTCAGCACTGTCCAGTGTGGTGTAAAGAAAAGACAGAGACACAGAAGGAATGCCTCCAGAGCTTTCCCATCCCTACTCCAGCTGCATCCAGCCCCTTAACAGTCCCTTTGACCATGGCCTTCCCTGGGGTCCCCGTCCAAGTTTGAGCAACAAGACTGCATAGCAGTGAGAGGAAACTTGATGAAAGTCTAATCTTGGAAGTATACACCACAGAAATTGGCACAACTATGTTTTTTCATAACTACCCACAATCCTCAAATAAGGATTCTACAGAACCTCTGTTGATAAAGTATTTGTCGGCCTTAGGAAAACAGGTTGTGAACTGATTCTCAATTTTAACATGTTTACCCAAGAACTGTCTTCTCCAAATTGCTGTGTTTTCCGAATCAAAGGTGTTACTCCATCCTTCTGAAAGAAAAGCCTTAAACTGGTGGAGAGATTATATATGTATGCATCTCTCAGAGAAATTACGCTGTTCTAGAAGATCAAATAGAGACAGCCAGGATAACTAATGAATTCCACTATTTTATTTATTTGAACAGCATCTGTATCAGGAGACCAATGTACAAATAAAAATGAGACAAAATTCAGAGTTCATGTACATGGCTGAAGGAGGAAGCATTCTGCTGGAAAATTTTCAGAGATCCACAAATGGTAGTGGATACAGTGGTGACCATGCAGTTAAATTACCCTACGTGATGTAATCTTGGCAAACATGTTCCTAGGAAGGTCACCGGCTGAGGAGGAATGCTCAAAGGAACTGAAGATCGGCCTGGCACTGGGGCAAATATGCCTCAGCTCCACAGGAGCTGTTACCAAGTGAAGGCTAAGCAGGCAGCAAGGTACGCCATGTCTCCCTTCCCTGTAAGTCAAGTATGGCAAGAAGGATCTACAGAAAATTTCATAGGATGCCTGTGTGTCTTCTTTCTTAGCTTGACTAGTATTTATAATTTATATAGCTCTCAAAACATAACATGGCATTTTATGAAATACAATATGAACTAGAAAGACAAGAGATTTTCAGACTACATGAACTGACAGTCTGAAAAGGCATAAACCAAACCAATTCAGAACAATACAATACAGAACGACTGGCAAATGGTCATTAGAGCCGAAATGGAGCTTTACACAGGAGGGAAGGGAGGCCACTTGCCATATATCAACTGGCAGCCTGCTCCAAGTGTGAGCAATAGTATGCAGTAAGGCAAAGTCAGGAATGGATGAAGGAAATTACAGTACTATTCCTATGGATATAAACCCAAGCTATGTCAGTGGGGGTCCTTTAAAAATGGCTGTATTTACTACCACACATCAAATATCTCGTGCATATTGAATGCTCTCCTAAATTAAATCAATTCAGTTCCCAGCATGACACTGCTAACATCTTGGTATTTTGATTTAAGACAGGACACCTAACCACACCTTGTGCTTAGGGCATTTACAAGAAGAAGGGATGTCCATATGTTCCAATTTCTTACTCCAAGATACATTAAAAATGTCTTCACTGAATATGTTGTACCATGTAAGGGGTTAAGTTCAGAACAAAGAAGTGTTGTATTAGAAGATAAACATATATGAGTTCTCACAGTTTTCCCCAAATTACTACCCAAGCACTTGTTGAACCTTTCCAGGGCTTTAGTAGATGTACACTGCACAGCGGCCTAAAATGTTTAGCCAAAGAAAAATATATAACCCAGCAGCTCAGGTACCAACAGCAGCCGCTCTACAGATACAACCTTAAAGTCAGTATAACAAACATCTTGATAGTTTGATCATTACTTTTACAGTGTTTCCCACATTACCATAATTCCAAACCAGACCTTGGAAGTACAATGGGCTCAGGCCATAGATGGGCCAAGTTTAACAACACAAGGTTCCTTGCTAGTTTTACATTACTTGCAACTTTTGAGTCATAGTGTGTACAACAAATGATATGGTTTTTTTCTGTAAAACTGGAAGAAACAGAGGAAAAAAAAATTCCCCTCACAGTATGCCTAAAACCAGTTTTCTCTGGCAGCTGGCAACAGGGACTGGTGTGGCCTAGTTTTGCCCTGAGCAGGCAGGCAGCCGCTTCAGCACATTACACTCACAGCTGGCTGCTTCATCTACCTTTATAACTTTAGGCTCTTCAGCCTGAATCTCAGTTTTTAACTGAAATTTCTTAACTCCTCAGGTCTTAGCATAACTCCTGTCACAAAGGATTTGGGCTTTTTAGATATAGAGTTATGTGTAACGAATTTCAAGATGACATCAGGTTAAACCATATATAATGAACTATGTAGTTTCTGTTGGCTACAGAACTCTCCAATAGCTTTTTAACCTTTCTTTTGCTATCATCATCTCTCTTTTGTCCTTGTTCTATTAACTTTTTATTTAATAACCTGTAGCTCAGTTTTAGTATTATTGTTTTCCTTATCTCCAGTACCCAAGAACTCTAATCAGTGTAATCCAGTGTATGATAAAACTACATTGGATGTGATTTCCTTGGAAATCCCAAGGTAAAATGAGAAAGCTAAATAAATCTTATAATTCATTTAACTCATTCCTTTCCTTGGCAAAACCAGGACTACCTTTCAGGAGCAAAACCAAGGAAGGTGAACAGGGTGACCGTGGGCCGAGTCACAGCAGGACCCATCGATGGCTCAGCACTTTCAGTTCATGTATGTCATCAAGCTGTGATGGGTTACAGGGTTCTTAATAATTGTTCTTTGTAGAAATATTAAGATGCACTTTGAGGAAGCAAATGGTATTCCATTACTTTTTTGTGAAAAGGTTACAAAGTTTCACGAACAAATAGTGTGATCAAAAAAGCAGTCACTTCAAGGAAAGATCTTCTTCGACTAACATCTCATTACAAAAAACCAGGATCAAACTGGTTCCCTGTGACCTTCTTCCCAGAGGTTTTTGAAGCCAGCAGGAGGTGTTTGCTTATTCTTGACAGTGATGTTAAACTAATGGGCCCATCCTTCTCATTTCCTTCTCTTAGAGAAAAACACTAAATCTGCAAGTCCACCGTATTCCTTAAAAACTTAGGACTTTGATGTGGCTGCTCTGGCTTATAGCTTCCTACATCCTTCTCAAAAAAACACTTCACACAATGAAGCCTCAAAGAGTAAACGGCAAACATGTTTCAGGAGTGGAGTTCTCGGCAACATCTGCACTTGAAACACCTCCACAGGCCCTGGGTGACACAGCGCCCTTCACATGGCCACCCTCCTCCTCGGGTGCCCCGAGGGACACCCTGTGAGGGGGCCAGCACAGCCTTCTGTGCTAGGGTTGGCTGGGTTTTATTCACTTAGTGAGAGCCAGGGCGGCCCGCGGGCAGCCCGGCGGCCACCGGAGACGAGTACCCCCCCGCCCTCTGAAGAGCCGCCGGCGATGGAACCCGAATTGACGGACGAAGACGCGGCTACACGCAGCGACGAC
>WAAD01022356.1:26321-38598 GCA_013389945.1 Fregata magnificens
CGCCGCCATTTTAAACGGTTCCCGCCCTGCCTCCTCCCCTCCGCCTGACGGCGAGCTCGGGGCCCGCCCCCTCCGTAGGTGCGGCCTCGTCGGCAGCCACCCTCGCTCAGGTGAGACCCGGCGGGGGCTTGAGCTTCCCCGGGATGAGCGGGCCTTGTCGCTGTTGTGGTGCGGGGAGACGGGTCTGCGGGGATGCTGGGGCTTGAGTCATGGGCATTGTGTCAAAACGTTTTATGATCAAATTTTGATAAACGTGAAAAACTTGATTTTCATTTTTTTTCTTAATTCTGCGACTTGTATGTAAAGGCTGGCTGTGCCACTTTTCACATAGGAAGACCAGTAGTCTTGGTGTAGTTTATTAATGGTGTTTCTACCCATTTATTATCTTAACATGTATTTTGAGAAAATATATAGCAGTGCTACAAACTCAGCTTTAAATATTCAATATGTGGAATTCATTTGTCTAGAAGATACTAAAACCCTTCATCAGTGATGAACTGCTTTCTCTGGTGTGTCCCAGCCTACCATAAATCAGCACTGGCTTTGGGCCCGTGATGGTGAGTTATATGTATTAACAGTCTTGGGTCTAAATCTATGTTCCCTGCCAAAAATAGTGTATTTGTGTCATTTTTCAATGCAAATTAGTAGTAGGTGCAAATTCACTTTATTTTGCTTCACACTTTTGACTTTGGAATAGAAAATCTTAAACCCAGTTTTTTCAACATTGGCGTGTTGATCAGAAAAATGTATTCATACCTTGAAGTCGAGGGATGAACCATGACTATGAAGGTTTTTAGGACTATGTGAGTCTGTCTATCCCTGTCTCCCTTGGGGTTAGAACAGTGCTTAGTATTAAATAATTTGAAGAAGCCTGAATGTCTGTTTGCATTTACTGTTTGTGAAATACTTTTTTGCTTGTAACTTACTAGGGACCAATGGTTTGAATCGCGGGGCTACATAAACACAAAATATTATTGAAATATTTGAATGTGAAACATTCTAGTTTGAAGAAAAAATGTACATAAGAAGATGTCCTAGGATGGAGATATTTTTGCAGGTTTTAAGTGGTTTGTGTGCATGAAAGGATTCGAGGGCCCTTTGGACTGCTGCTACTTTTTTTTCGTGTGGGAAACACTGTGAAACTAATGATCAAAGTCAGTGCACAAATCAAGACCTCACAAGATAAATCCTGATAGAAATCTATTTTTCTGAAGATAAATATCTCCCATTGTCGCTTAACTTTATAAACTACATTCTTGATGGTTTGTCATTGATTGACACTTTAAGCCTGTATTTCCAGTTGAACAGATGTACTAAACAATAAAAAAATAAGTTTGATCTGTGACTGCAAAATGAGAGAACTGTTACTTTATGGCATTCTATAAAGATATAATAAAATATCTATTTATTTGACAAATATCCAAAAATTTGAGGATTTATATTTCAAGATGCTGTTGATTTTTCTAAAATAGTCCCTCTGGATTTTAAGTACTCTTGATTTTTAGAGTTTCTGGAGAGGCTAGGAGGAGGAAAGATGAGAAGGGGAAAAATATTGCAACTATCAGTTTTCCAGACCATTCTCTCTTTTGTTTTTAAGCATAGGTTACTATAACTAAAGACAATGATATGTGATGCGTAATGAAAGCACCTCTTAATATTGTCTCAGTAATTACATGACAAATATGTCATTCACGTAATGTTTTTAGTAGCTACCAATCTTTATAGCAAAGATAACTTCTAGTCTTTATTTGTAGTAACTTAATGGAAATTGGAAGTTACAAGTAAGCAATATATGAACAAAAACGTATTGCAGTGTCACTTGCAGGTTTTTTTGCCTTTACGAAAAACAAACTGACACTTCACTGATGTGTTTACAGTAATCAGCTTTGTAGTATGAATGAGTTGTCCTAATACAAATGCTTACAAATGTTGGGCCTAGTTTACCTTTCACTAAAGTTAGGAAGAGCCATGTTGCTATGACTTTGATAGTTACAAGGGTCATCCATTTTCTGAGTCTGTATAAAATATGTTCTGCAAATTAGTAAATAACCTAGCTTGCCCATATGTATGTCAGTTTACAAAACAACTGCATTGGTGACAAATTTTAACTCGTAAGTGAACTTTATTTGACAATTTGAAATTTGAAGATTTCTAGTGATAATATGAGATTTCTAGTCCTTCAGTAAGTGTTCGTCACACCACAGGTTTTTTTGTATTTCTTTTTACTACCACATACTTCCTAGATGTTATCTCTTCATATATTTCTCTATCCTTTCTGTGATCTGTTATGATAGTGTTTAATTACTTTATCATCTGTTCTTAAGCATATCATTTGAATGAGAGCTTTTCAGTTCAGACACATGCTTCATTCACTTAAATTTAAGAATTAATTAGTAGCAGAAGTTTTTTGTGTGTGATATAAGTGTGTGTCTTCATGGTGTTTTACCAGTGCATGTATGTTCTTTCTGTGCTCAGAGCCAACTGAGAACTATTACCATACAATGCGGTGTGGAGATAAATTAGCGATGTCGAGCCAAAGCTAATAAGCACTGCTGAGAGGCAAAGTATATTAGCACGCTATTGAACCCAAGTTAATATATCAGCATGGCTTCCACTCACCTTGCAGTGTATACAGAGCTATTTGCATCTCCCTTCAAAACCCTGTGTGATGTGCCATCAGTGGACTGGCTCTTAGGAAAGTCAGGTATACTTTATGAGAAAACGAAGTATTACTTTCTATGTCTTATGTATAATTCTGACTACAGCAGCGTCTGCAAATACTGCAGCTGTCCACCTTGCTAAGTAGCTTTAGCCTTTCCGTCCTGAAAGATGATATGGTAATGAAGATGAAACTTGGCCTCTACATACTAAACACTAAATGTTTGTTTATAGTCAGTAGACTTCTGACCAGAATATTAGTAGTAGTCTTCTGACAGAGATAAGTTATTCTTTTCAATCTCAGAACTTTGTACATTTCATACAGTGACTCTTATATCAGGATCCCTCACATTTATTTAGTCTTAATATTTTTCCCTGAGATGTAATAAGGCATAACAGAACTCCAAAATGTGTGAGGGTTGTGTTAGGTGCATGATGCTTGGCAGATCTGGAACTGATTTTTAAAGCAAAAGTGAAAGGGCTTTGCTCCAAGGAAGAAGCAGTGTCTTCCTTTGTACCTTCTTCACTTAATAATAAAAGAAAACTGGGGGATGGTGAAATCCTTGGTCCTAGAAGGGCAAGTGCCTCACTCTGTGAGTTACAGTAGTACACTCACTGTAAATATGTACCGTAGGAGGGCATGACTTCTTCTGTCTCTTTCACTACTGATCCTTCACATTTAGCTCTGGCAAAGTGAATCAAAACAGTAGGTCACTCTGAGGTTAGTTCCGCGGTGCCATTACTTCTCACTAAGACATGAATCATGCAATTCTGAGTAGTTCTGGCTTGTTTAAAGCCTGTAGATAATAGCAAAGATAGAGCTGCAGAAAAAAAAAGTGAATGAACAGTGGTTTCAAAAACAATTGCTCTGTATGTAAAATGAATATATACAGAAGGAAGAAATAATACACTGGCTTTAGAAATGCATTCTTTAAAAGGCATTTCTAAAATATCTAGTTCATAATTTGGAATAGTTTAATAATGCAGTCATTCTTAACAAAACAATTATGCCAACTGAACAAGTGGGAAATTTTTATAGAAAATGGTCTAAAATGCAGAATAATGCAACTGCTGTGTTAGATGTGTAGTGGCAGTAGTAAAGTAATATGATCAAAATACCAATTACAATTTTTGATAGGCCTGTTACAAATGCTATGGTTTCTAAATTTTAGTTTCCTTATCAGAAAGTTTAAAAGGAACTAATGTTTCTGGCAACAGCATGGGATAAATTTCTAGTACCTGTTTTTTTTCAATTTTTATTTCACTTACAGACAACTTTAAGACTTAAAATAATTGTTGCTGATTAAAATAATTGCGGTTAACCATCAACAGATTTCATTGCATTTTCCTAAATGAATGATGATATACTTGTTAAAAGAATGCTGCTCTAATACTTTACGTGTACATTGTTTATGAACTCATTCATGCATGCTGTCACTGAATTTCTAGTTCATTCGCAGTTATATCTTTTTATAAAAGTTTTTAAAGTTTTTGTCACTTTCTGGTTGTGAGAGCGAAACTGTTCTTATGAGAAGCTATAGTTATCTTCTCCTGGTCAGCACATTGTTTTTATCTGTTAAGAAAATGGTTTCAGGCTCAAAAAAATTGCAGTAATTAAAAATAATTTAGTTCTTTAACTGGTCTGTGCCTGAACTGAAGCAATGAACACAAACAAAGTATATCAAATAAATGAGACACAGTCTTGTGAAAGGATTTTTCTGTGAGTTGATGAGCATTTTCAGTTTCCACAGTGAAGGTGCATGTTGTCTCTTGTGACTGGTTCTACCTGTCTTTGGAGATTGACAGCTACCTTTTATGTTCAGGGTCCCTTCATTTTCTGTTGACTTCAGGTGAAATTGCAGATGCTCAGCATGATCAGAGGGACGTGGGAGGCTTCCAGTATCAGTCCCTTCACTTTCTACTGTTCTGATTCTCCAACTGCAGACATCTCTTAATTCACATTGACTTTAGCAGACCTCAAATAACTGAAGTGCTTCATTTGAGTCTTAGCTTAATCATCTTCAAAGAATGCTGAATGTGAAAGAAGATAATTTGTCTCGGAAGTCTCTGCCAAACATCTCTAGATGGAGTGGTTTCTATTGCAGCTGTTCCATATGTTTCTCTTTTTCTATATTAAATGTTAAATTCCTCTTTAATGGGGTCTAATGTTTTCCAGTGGGCATTCAATAACAAAGAATAATTAAAAAAGTGTATTAAAGATTATTTTTCAAGCATTTTTGAAGCATGACAAAGCCTTCATTGTTAAAAATATGGGCTGACATAAAATTACTAGTTTTACTTGGAATATAAGGAAAGGCAGCCCTGAGTACTTGATGCATGAAGAGAACATTTTCCAAGACAGCATCAAGATTAATATTTTTTTATCTTAATTCTTCTGTGGTAGCACTCTGATGCAGTTGATATGCATTCTGTACTCATGAAAAGTATTTCATAATAGTATTCATATCTTTTAAAATATGGTCGGGGTTTCATTGTAGGATTTTTTTCCATGTCAAATCCTATATAAAGTTTTTTGGGTTTTTTTTTTTTTCAGCATAGTCTGTAAGTGTCTTTACTGATTGAGAAGCTGAAATTATTTTTTGCCTGTGAAAGCTGGAAAATGTTCAAAAATCAGTATCAGGTAAAACAAAAAGTTTGATTTTTTTACCCTCCTTTATTTCACCTCTGAGAACTCAATTAAAATAGCTTATTCTGGGGCGGCAAAAAGTTCAGATACAGAAATGTTTGGAATGTTTCATTATTCAGTATTTTTATAGAAATGTTATGAAATCATAGGTAGCTGTTGATGCTGTCAGGTCTAGAATGGGCACCAACATGGTGTTACCAATGGCTTTGTGTCTGGTGTGCCTTTGGCCAGAGAAGGCACACCATCTGCTCCCGCCCAGTCATGGAAGCAGGCCCAACTCTTAAGGTATAGTCAAAAAAGGGAGGTTGGTTTATTCTCTGCATCCAGCACAGGGTTGTGACAACCCAAGTTGCATCATTCACAAACCTTATTATCCCTTTTACTGTTTCCTGGCCTTCCTTTTCACCATGCTTTGCCTCCCTTTCTCTGTACCAGTCCCCTCCCAAGAGACCAGCCCACCCCTAATTACTTTTTCCCCACTGGTCCCAGATGTGCTCCATCTGTACCCGAAATCGGTATTTCTGATGCTGTTACCTAGGCTATCTCAGCTTTATTTGGTATATCTGATACCATTGCCTAGGTGCTGTTGGCTTTGCAGGATTGTGCTCCCTAAAAGATGCCCCATACTCCCCTCCAGTTGATTGTGGAGTTTGACAGTTTCTTGCTTAACTCCCCCTTGGCCACCCATGAGATCCAGCCATCCCCCACAGCACTAAGTAACTTTTGTCACCTTCTCGCATCAGTGTTTGTTCAGCATTTTCTCATGTCGTGTCCGGTGGTTTTCTGTGTCCTGGTCAGTTAGTTTAACCTCAAATCAGGGCCTGCTCAAGGGCTGCACTATTAACAAAATGTATTTGTAAATATGGGAGAAAAAACTACTTGTTCGTTAAGATTTGCTACAAGCACATACAACTTGGCAGTTAAGAATCTTTTTTTAACTTTCTGAGGGCGAGATCCTGTAGTCCTTAAGTATGTCAGATAACTTTCAAATTGATAGTATGCCATATTTTTTAATTTTTTTATCCATTATAAATCTAAAATATTTTATGAGTGCAGTTTATGGAATGCCATTTTGAATCTCCTCAGAACTTAGTGAGTCTAGTCACTGGGGTTAGCCATGTGACTGGAAGCTGCCAGGTGTGGGTGGGCAGAGGAAAATACCTAATTCATATACAGTGAAGCGTTGATGTTCTCTGAAACCATAATTTGAAGAGCATTTATTTTGCTGGCAAGACTGCTCGTCCCTCTTGCTCATTCTGACTTGCGTACAATTGTTTGGGCAGCTGAGCATAAAGAGAAATGGGGAGGGCAAGCAACTAGGAATGAGAAGGGAGCGGCAGAGTTGTAATGATTGATTAGGTCAACCATGCTGCTGAAAAAATGCTTATCAAACTATGGGCTGAGTACATCAGATATCACAAAAAATGTGATATCAAATGGAAAAAATATTGAAGCAAATAATTCCCTGAGCAGACGTGATAAAGCCTACCTCCCCAAGAGCCTATGGTTAGATTCTTTGATGTCTAGCAGGGCACATGCTCTGTGTAAGGAGTTTTCACTTGGCAGGGGTGTTCATAATCTTTTTCCAGTATTAATTCTCTGATGCCTCATGAAGGATGCAGCATGAGTACAGCCCTTACCTTTTTATGATGACCTTGGTAGGATCAGATCTACTACGAGGTCACTTAAGTCGGCCCAGAAAAGATAGTAAATTTTGTGTTTCCCAGACTGTTTGGTCAAATCAGGCTGGAATTTGGTAACTAGTAGAAAAGTTATTGGGAATTGTCTTTGACATAGTCACATTTGTAGACAGAGCCAAACATATTCACAGATGTAGACAGATTGTGTAAACTTCATTTCCATAGGAAATCAGACAAAACATCCAATCTGCAACAGTTTTCATTTTTTAGCAGTATGTTTTAAAACTCACTTCATTTGGTGAGTTGTAGAAATAAACCATATCCAAATATAAATTACTAATCTCCTGCATGTTTTTAGATTTTTTACAATAATTTTGCTTTTTAGAGAATGACATTATAAATAAAATAATTTAAAATATTCCATGGTATTTTTTCAATTTTATGTTCTGATCCTCTAGTAAAGCCAAATATTGACTATATGGATTGCTATATTGTAGTCTAGAAGCTGTTATTAATATTCTGCTGTCTGACTGCTCAGTAATACTGACTGTGGTAACAGCCTGATGTGGGGAGGGATTGTTCTTATGTACTTATCTTGACCATTGATTATTCAGTGCTGAACACTTGATTGGATGATGTATCCTTAAACCATTTTATCATAGGGTGGCCCATTTGTTGAAATATTCAGTGCTCAAGGCAAGAACCCAGGAGCAAAATGGAAGATTTTTGGCAATCCATCAGCTATATGGAAAGTAAGTTTTTAAAGAAACTCATAAAACCTAGAGTATAAAACAGAAAAATGTGAATGAAGCTTAAAATTAGAAGGTAATGAGGGATTTGACCTGACAGTGGAGTTGTCACTTGCAGTTCTGTCATTGACAGCCTAAATGACTACTTAAATTAGTTCTTTATGCCTGCTTGCAGACTGGGTTGGTTGCAGCGTAATTTTATAGTTTAAATATTTAGAGAGCAATTTTGCTATTCTGATAACTAGTGGATTGAGTTGGGCCCATTGGATCATGAGTCCTGTTTGTCAGCATTATTCGTTCATAAAACATGCAAGTAAAGGATATATTTCTTTGGATTATATTATTACCATCATATTTGAACTACTGTCATACTTGTAGTGCTGTCTGCCATTTGCGATTTAAAAAAAAAAAAGTAGCTTTGCATGTTGGTAGCATGGTTGGCTGTGAGAAGAATTCTATCAGGATGCTTATGTTTGTTTATTGTTCCTTTTTGTAGGAATATGATAAAGAAGTAAAAGGCTTTGTTTTTGTACTTGAAGGAAGCAGTCAAATCAACAAAATGCAGCTACCAAAGGAAACTAGACAAACTTGTAAGTATCAAAGAATTAAATGTCTGTGATGTTGTTCTGATTATTAAATCAGTCTTATATTGGAATGTAACACTTACATTATTCTCCCTTACTTTGGGCATAATTCAGCATTAGCAAAGTGGTTTTTCATTAACTTTTTAGCAGGTCAGCTATGAATAAGTAAAAGGTATAGAAATGCCATATTAAAGTAAGTGCTGTAAGGAAGATCCTTGTTAATACATGTTGTCCTTCTGCTGCTAGGTTTACTTCTGTACCTGAACCTGCTGCAGACTGATGTCTGGCAAATAACTTCTGACTCCGTTCAGCGCTTACTGAAGTCAATAATTCTATTGGCATTACAGAATGTGAAATAGGTTCCTGTCCCCTTTCTCATTTTACTTTTTAAAGTATTTTTACTTTTATGTATCAAATAAGCACTAGCAGTACAAGGAAGTTATACCCAAATTTCAGCTGCGTTTATGTAATCAGTCTTTGATGCGTAATATGCAGTGTTTCCCCAGGTTGCCTATTACTTGCACCAGAATAAACCAGAATCAAAGCAGTCTGTGTTTCTTGGGGCATACAGCAATCATCACAATTTATGCTTTAAACTCCACTGCAGGCTATTGTACCTTATAAGTCTTGTAGTAATGAATCAAGCTGGTTTAGAATTAAGGGCTTGCTTTTGGAGAAAAATTGAGATGGTGATTTTAGTCAAATGAAACAGGAGTCTTCTAGTGTACTTCTCATGCAGGGTATATAATTACAAATTAGTTTTTCCAAACAAACAAACAAAAAAAAAATGTATAGTCTGGTCATGCACTAAGGCCTTGAAGATTAATCTGCTTTTTACAAAAGAAATCTACTATTTATCTTCAGTATAATAAATATTAGTCTAATGTATCTTTCTGAGAAATTCAACTTTAATTTGTTTATTGCCAATGTTACAATAAACTATTACAGCCTAAAATGAGGATTGAGAATTAGTGTTGTAGATTATCACTGCTAAGAGTAGTTTGGTTTTAAATTTACTTTAGCTATTGCTTCAATTTAACTACAGTTAAATTTCCATCTGTTATCATTCTGTCTCTCTCTGTCTCTCTTCCTCTCTTGAGGTGTATGTACCTCAAGTATTTCATTTATGTCAAGTATACAATCTGCTAGTTGTACTGTAATATTTGAATACTTTTCCAAAACAGACATTATATATACAAATATAATCTGAAATTTTAAAGTGTCATTTGACGCACAGAAGAAAGAAGGAAGTTCTAAACTGGCATTCTTTAGAAGAGGAGCTAGTGTTGCTGTTGAGTCAATGAAGAACAGCCCATACCCTCCCTGATGGAATAACTAAGAAAACGACATACAGTTCAATTCAGACAGCTTTGTGCTGTTTTCCCTTGACGGGGAGCTACCTGAGTCCTGAAAGATTTCTTGTGTTTGTCTCCTCAGTTAAACTCCTTTGCTGTTGTTGTAAAAGCCAGAAGCCTCCACTGAGTGTTGTTGTCGTGATCTGGATTGCATTTTTACCCAAGTGTTTTCTGAAGTTGTTTAATAAGGTGTACATTGTCACAAATGTGAGCGCAAGTTTCATATGACTATAAGATAATCTTGATAGGAAAGTATTACCTTATTTTATAATTCCAATGGAATGTTTGGTGTCTACATGCTCTTGGAACACAATGTAGAATTGTAAGTAAAAAAAAAAAGGTTCCTTTTATTTTCATGAGAATTCCACCAAAGCCACAGATGGGACTTTTAAAACAACACTTTTATTGCAGTTTGAATTGGTTCTCTTCAGGTTTTTCTCATGTTCATATGTTGTGTGAACCTTGGGAAATAGTGTTGCAGGAGCATAGCTGTGTGGTACAAAATTGAAATGCTTGATGGTGAAATGTGCATCTGCATGCATACAGCACATGTATTTAATTTTTTTCCTGTTTCTAGTGGGACTGATCCAGCAATTTCTGGCACTTCAGATTTTTGTGCCATTGGGACAAGACTTCTCCACTGAGCTACTGTAAGATGCATAAAATTTCCTTGAATACTTAATGTAAAGTGAATACCTGATTGCAGCCATTAATTGTGGTGGCAGATTTCGCGTTGAAGCACGGTGACTTATCAAGTCAATAAGAAGTAATTAAGCTAATAAGATCATTATTTCTTGGATGTTTTAAATACTGACACTCCTTTGAAGACAGAACAAACTCTAAAAATTGTGAATGAAGATGGTGAAAAATCTGAAGAAATGAGACATGAATTTATCAAGCACGAAAATACTGGCTCATGAGGGTCTTATGAATTTTCATAAGAAGTTTATAAATAACTATTCCAGGGCCCTTTGGTTCAGGGCAAAAAGAGATATATTCTAATAATTGAGGGAGAAAAAAACCAACCAAACAAATGGTACAAAGCTAGAACAACAAATGGAGTACTCAATTGGAATAATTATGTCCATACTGTAAGGAAAGAGAGGTACAGGTGAAACAGGCTTTTTTCATTAGTTCGATGTGGAATGATTTAATAGAGTTTTAAACTTGGGCAATTGTCAGTCTTCGGACAACATTTCCCCCCTAGTGGCACCAGCTGTTTATAACCAGCACAACCCACTCAGCTTTGTAGCCAGTAGAACACCTAAGATTTGGATTAATGAAAGAAATATTATGCCATTAGAAACCCTGCAAGAAAAGGTGGGTTGAATGATATGCAATTAAACTGAGTAAAGTCAATGCAGAATTTTATTTTTGTTTGTCTTTCTGTAACTTTGCATTCATCTGTACCCGTAGGTGTCAGCTTTTCTTGATTGTCTGAAGTCTCTTGTGTCTGGAGTAAGGGGAAACAACTCCTGTAGGTTTAAGTCAGAGGACAAAATGAGATGCTGAGAAAATATCATTCCAGCTATACTGTAGTAGAGAAACAGTGTTCATTATGTGAATAATTTATTTAATGAAATTAGGATGGTGTGCTATTTTATGTTGCTGGATAATTCTGTTATCTTCTGTGCCTTCATGTAAGTAGAGTCATCTTGGAATATTTTGTTATTTTAACAAAGAATATGCTAGTGTGAATTGAGTAATATTTATTAAAATTCCTCAGTGGCTTTATAACAATACATGCAGGTATTTTAGTCTCAGTGGTTTGAGTTAGTGGACATTTATAACCTACATCATGTTGGTAACATACATTCCTCTGTGGCATGCTTAATTTCTAACATGATATTTAGAATATGAACATTGAGGAAAAACTTCAAAGGATGAATTAACTTATTTAGCACAGATCTTCACCAGGGAATATTTTTGCTTCTCCGTGGAACATGGAAATTTGAGAGAACACTGGGCTCAAAATACTTCTTTTAAAGACAGCTTTGACTCTATGCATCAAGATCTTGGTGCAGAAAATACTAACATTTTACTAATTTAAAGTGAGAAACTGTTGGCAGGAAAGCTAGTAATTGTTGAATAGACCAGAAAACTGCAGGTTTTCAAGCAACTTCCCTTTCTCTTTAATTTCTCTTCCTATAATAGCCTTTATACATTTTTCTGTTATATTTTCCTTTCAAAGTAGTTCTTTTTTTCTTACCTCATTTTGAATAATTTTTTTGCTAAGATATTAAGGTATCTCTAACATAAGTGTACACGACTTTAAAGCTACCCTTTATTTTTTTTCCTGCAACACAAAGAGCTTCCTTCTGTGTCAAATCACACTGACTTTTCTGTTCTTTGAATTTCCTGAGTGTAGTTCTGGTTATACTTTCTGCTCTGATCGTTTTAATTGCTGCACTACTTCTAAAAGTGTGTAACGAAAGGGACAAAAACAGGATATGTCATGCAGTAAACAGAAACCAAGTACATAGATTTGCTCCTCATAGGTGTTCTGTAGACAGATGGCAGAGACGTGGTGACAGGTACAGGAATTCAGATTTTCTGTAGTGTCATATTGAGTTGGGTTCTTTTGGGTACTTGCTACCCATCTGTAACTCTTAACAAGAATCTCTTCACTTTCCTCCTACTCATT
>WAAD01022356.1:38711-59375 GCA_013389945.1 Fregata magnificens
TTACCCTTTCTCTTTCCAGCTCATATCTAGACTTTGTTTTCTTCATCTTTTCTCGCTACTTCCTGTTCCCACCATTACTATGTCCCTCTTATAAAAATACATATTTTTACTTCTATAATATTCTTATGTACTTCCATAAATTTAAGTACATGTATTTTGTGTTTGCTATATATAGTTTATGTAAACATACACTATATTACTATATGTACTATATTTAAATAATTATAACTGTTATTTTTTACTTCTTTCTTTTTCTCTTTTCGTCAACTTTCCTGATTCTAAATTGGTATTATCAGAGAGCCTGATATGAATCCTAATTCTCTCTCCTTCTCTTATGGGCGGTGATTTCAGTGTCTATGTGATGAAGTAATCTCACTTAATATATTTCCATAGACTTTTTACAAAAGAACAGATGTTTAATTCAGTGTAACTGTTTCATTACTTAATTACTTATGTTATAATCAAATCATGCTTATTTTGATAATTGCATGAGTTCATCAATGCATTCAAAGTAACTGGAGTTACTTAAAGTGTATATGCCTAAAAAGTACAATCTTGTTTGTTCCCCACTTAGCGCAACTGTATGCAGAAGTTAATAAAACTTCTTTAAAAATAAAGTTAATACTAAGTTTTGTATTAGAAATCAACTGTAACTTATTGATGTACCTATAAATTCCTTCAAGACTTGCAAAATAGACAGTGTATTTTATCCTAGCAGACTCATGATAATCCAGTAAATAATGAAGACAAGTCCTTCTTGCTTCAGTGGCTGCCATTCATATCTTTTCATTTCAGACTTTTTGAAAGGAATCTCTTGCTTGTTTGTGGACAGAATATTGGTTGTGCTGGTGCTTCCTGGAGTCTAACGTTCAAAGATGGTTTCTTACATAGTCTGACTACTTACTACTCAATCTTTGAGTAGCTTCAAGTGAAAATTGATAGCATACCAAGCCATCAAATTTACTTGCTGTAAAAAACACTTTGGCAGGTTTTTTAGTAGCTGCACATGATGCTTTATGGTACATTTCTTCCTCTCCCACTCTGCACAGAGATGGAAATATGAATTTAGTTTGAGCCTCCTCCTCCTCGCTTTTGCATTCTGTTCAGTGATTGATCTGATCAGCAAGCAAGAATTTCTTTAAGGCCATCCATCACTGCTGGCATCAGCTGAGCTAAACCTTCTAACTTGCTGCTATCAACCAGTCACGCGGGATTCCTGTCATAACTACTGAATATGCAAACACCTGTTTAAATTAGCTGTTTTGCCTTTTCTTTGGAAGAAATTTAAGTAGAATTTTAGATACTTACTTAGGTGGCATGATGAGTATCACCACATTAATGATCAATGTATTGATCTGCCTAAAAATGTGTAAAATAGGTTGTGGATGAAAAATTTGGTGAAGTATAATAAAATCACAGCTAAGGTAGAGAGCATGCAATTCATGCAGCCTTTTTGAAGCAAATAATAGCAAAGCTGTTAGTAATGCTGAATATAGCTGTCTGTTGTGAATGTAGTGGCCAGTTGCTAAATCTTCAGTACTATGGATTTTGCTAACTTTCTGAAAAAGTAAAAGTAACTCAATGTTTGAAAAAAATATTTGTGTGTGAAAGAAAACAGCATCTGGCTTGTGTTGGCATTCTTGGGTTTAATTCCCAATACATGGACATGTGCAGGTGCTAGCACTTCTGCTTGGCATTTTGTCAAGCACACAAACGTTCATTCTTCTTAAAATACTGTAATGCCAGTCATTGTCATACTTTATTTCTGATATGTTTATTTTTGATGTTAGGTATCACATGAAATTAGTACATCATGTTATAAAGTTTTACAGCAAATGAGTAGAACTGTTGATGTGAGAAAATAGACCTTCAAACTGTACCATAGCCTCCAAAAAAAAAAGTAGAGTGGTCTGAGGTGTGAACAAGGATCAGAAGCTCTATTTCTGGTTATGTACTGAAATATTACGTAGTCTTGCATGGGTCCCTGTAGGTTGGTCAGCCTTTTTTCCCCCCAGTTCTCTCATACAAGTTATGGGAGTAATATTCATCAATTTACTTTGAAAGTATGTTAGAGTTAACTGACTCGTTGTATGATACTTTTAAATATATGAAGTGATAAAAATAGGAATTATAGTAAATTTTAACATCTGGTGGTAGGCTGGCAAAGTGGTTATCAATAGGTTTGATAAGTTAGTATCCCACATTTCGTAGTCAGATTAGCTTTACTTGCCTCTAGCCTTCACCAGCTCCAGAAGGCATCAGCGCTTGTTATATTCTGAGGGGAGCACACAACATTTTAGAAATATTTATATTAATAAAGAATTATTTTTCTGGTAAAAAGACTAATCTTACAATATGTACTGGACTCAGTTATCATTTTGTCAGAGATGGACTGCTTTATAACCTTATTTATGTTTCAGTTAAAAATCATTATCACAGGAAAGCAAGGGTGAAAGGCTGTTACCTGCCCTCGAAAAACATATGTAGTAGCAAGGTTTTAATTTTTAAATATGAAGTGATCTGTTAAAAGTTATCTCCTATAGTGTGAACTATAAATACTCTGCTTATTTCAGTAAGTTATTTGCGGATCTTGTGGCAGGTAGTTCACTTGAGTCATGTTATTTCAGTATTTGTACATCTTTCCTTGTACTTCATAGCCATTTCATTTCAAACATGAACAGAGAACATTTTTAATTTAGTATATCCAATTATGAATCAGGAGATGAATTAGATGATCGCATCTGCATAAATAGTTTGGTAGATATTCAAATGTTTTCTCGGTTCTGTTGTCACTTTGCAGGATTCTGTCATCTATTTCTGATCATGTTATTTGAAAAGAAATGGAATTAGGAGTGATCACAAACACAATCCAAAACTTAGATCTTCTTTTCTGTCATAAAGGGGCTATCTGTTTGCATTCTTTGCAAATCTATCATCAATTAAGTCTTATCTTTAATTTTCCAGCTTACTGTTGGGCAGAAATAAAATACTACTGTATTTTAAGATCCAAGAAAAAACTTTTAAAAACCCAAATTTAATATTACTCTGTGCTTGTTACAAATGTGAGCTTTGGTAGAAATAGTTTGGATACAGAACTGTGTTATGATGGAAGGAAAGAGATCTTGTCCAGTTGCTAATAAAAATATCCTGAGTAGAGATCAGGTCCCATTATAGTACTGCTTCATTGTGGGTAGCAACTTGAAAGAAGGTAGCAGTGAAACTTGCCAGTGGTACCAAAGAATAAAAACTGTCCAGCTGGTAAGTAGATGCACAAAATTTATCCCACTTTGGCAAGAAAGATAAACTCACCTGAAGGTTTTTGATACTTATTCCTCTTCAGGACTGTTGGAATAAATGCTGGGTATTTTTGTTTTAATCAAATTACAGTTATTTGGTTTCCTAGCTGGTGTGACTTCATTAGTCAGTGCAATTATTCCCACAGTTGTTTTCTCCCACTATTTGTAGTTTTCTGAAGATACTAAGATCCCCCCCCCCCCTCCATTTTCCTCACAACTATGTGCTGACAGGAACAATATAAGGAAGGACTGCAACCATTCACAGAATCAGATCATAGTTGAGGTTGGGAAGGACCTCCAGAGATGGTCTAGTCCAACCCACCTGCTCAAAGAGTCAGCTAGAGCAGCTTGCCTAGGACTCTGTTCAGTTGGGTTCTGGACTCTGTCCAGTCTGGGCAACCTGTTCCAGTAAATTTTTTTCATGTTTAAACGAAGTCTCTTGTATTTCAATTTGTGCACATTGCCTCTTATCCATTCTTTAGATACTGTTGAGGAGAGTCTGGCTCAGTCTTCTTTATTCCTTCCCATCAGGTATTTATACACATTAGTGAGTTTCCCCCCTTGAACCTTCTCAAGGCTAACCAATCCTGGCTCCCTCAACCTCTCCTCCTAAGTCAGATGCTCTAGCCTCTTAATCATCTTCATTATCCTGTGCTGGACTCACACCAGTATGCCCATGTCTCATCACGGAGCTGAGCACTGGACCCAGCACTCTGGCTGGGGTCTTACCAGGGCTGACTAGAGAAGAAGAATCACCTCCCTGGACCTGCTGGCAATGCTCTTCCTAATGCAGCCCAGGATGTTCTTGGCCGCCTTTGCTGCAAAGGTGCTTTGCTGGCTCATGGTTAACTTGTTGTCCACCAGGACCATCAGGTCATTTTGTACAAAGCTGCTTTCCAGCCAGTCAGCCCTCAGCCTGTACTGGTGCATGGGATTATTCTTCCCCACGTACAGGACTTACAGTCCGTAATTTAAAGTTATGACTTTGTATTTTAAATCTAGTTTGGTTTTGGTTTTTTTACGTGTTCAAATTCATCGGAATGAAGGCAGATGCTTGCTTTTTGTTCACATGTATTTTTTTTGCTAGGAAGAAGAATTTCAGAAAGCTTGTGAATAATCAAACGCAGTTGGTAGGTATTAGCTTTTGAAAATTTAGCATTTTCCTAACTCTTTGGAATGATATCTCAGAATTAGCATGGCCTGAAACCACAGTTGTAGCTTATTTTCACTCTGTGAGGAGTGATGTTTTTGATCATACATAGAAGCTTAGTGAGTTTATAACACAGAGATGCTTTTGATTTATTGAATAAATGGGAACTCTGTGGAGTTTCCAATGCTGGAACATACCTGATAAGGTTTATGACGTTTTCTGCCAAAGTTTACCTAGTTATGTATAGAGGAATCTGGAGGGGGAAAGAGCTTAAAATGTCCACATTCCTAAAGTAGTTGTACTTGTTGCTAAGAAATTTTATTGCAAGGCTTGTGAACAGCATAGTAGAATATAGATGATTGTACCATACTTCCTTTTTTCAAACAGTTGTTTCTGTAAATATAAGTTTATTACTTTCAAATTTTAATAACAGAACATACTAGATTTTACATACATAGCTAATTTATTCATAGACACCATAATAGCTTGAATTTATGTGAATTACATGCTATCATAATTAGTCATCATTTTAGCTTTGCTGACAGAGATATGATAAATTATTCATGTTAATCTGAAGAGCCAGCATGTTTTCAGATACAGAACAATAAAAATATGAATCTTAGTTAGTCTTGCAAAACTTAGACAAACCTTTTAAAATTAGAAGCAGGACGTAGATGCTAATTCTGTTGTGTGCTTCTGACAGTATTTGAGGATTTTAGATAGAGACTGAAGGTAGACTTTATTGAACAGATTTAGCTGGAGAGATTATTTGAAATTCTGATGTTTAGTAGTATGAGGCTTGCTCCTTGAATTTTTTGTGAAGCAGGACTGAAATACAGAAACATTCTTAAAAGTGTTAGGGTGTGTTAAATTCCATAACTTATGAAGGAGATTAACTTAACTCATATATTTGAAAGTAAACATTTTTTTTAATAACTCTTCCAGTCGTCCCCTTCACTAGAGTACCAACACAGCATGGGTAGTAATCTAGGAAAGATATCCCAAAAAGGGTATCCCATGAACAGGGTGTCCTGCTTCCAGATATAAAAAAGGATTCATGCAATTATTATAGAACTGATAACAAAATGCACAGTCCTAGTTTAAAATTATGTTGCTAGTTATATTAGCCACTTGGTCTGAAAGAAGATAGGTACTTTCTTCCCCCCTAGTCAGGATAAACCTGTTACCCTTATTCTGCAAATATTTCTAATATCTCACATTTGATGACTTTCATTGCATCTGCAGCTGTAAAACTGTTCAAAGTCATCTTATCACTAATTTAATTGCTCGTTCAGTTAATCAGTGTAAAACATCAGGCATGGAGAAAGACTTTTTCCACTGCTGATCTTCTATTCTAGAGCTTGCACACATCCGTATTTACTTTCTGTTTATTGAAGGAATCTTTTTTCCTTGGCCCTGGAACTTCTTAAGAAGCATATACTTCTTGTTGTTTTTCCTCCGCAATTATCAAGATCTCTAACTACTACCTAAAAATGTTTGTCCTCTGAGTGCCCCTTAACAGTTTAATTATCAGTTCATCCTTCTCCAGTACATCTTTAGACCATCTGGACTTTCATGAAAGTGTTCTTTTCTCTGCCCTTCTTGAGTCCATAGGTGTGAGTACCATTTGAGGGGTAGTAGTAGCTCTTTCTTTTCCAGCAGCATCTCTTTCAGTATTTGAATGTGTACACTCTCTGTGCACAGTGTGAATCAGTTGTGTTTCTGACAGGCATCAGTCAAGGACTTAGTGATTTTTAGTGTTGGTTGAACAGATACAGATAAGTACCAAATTTTCTTTTATTGGAGGAACTGAATATGTCCTCCACCCAGAACTTTCTCAGACATTGAAACTCTCTTTTCCTTCAATGGCTATGGACTGTGTTTAATGTGTCTTTTGCAGAAGGCTCTTTTGTTGGATTTCTGCCGCCCTTCCCCCAGGCATTTTGTAGCTGTAAACAAGAATATTCTCAAGAGGGCAATTTCTTGTTTGTTCAGTTATTGAAGGGGAGAAGTCAGAATAAGTTTCTCATATTTTTGTAAGAAAAAAACTTCTGTTAAAACCTATAAGTGCAAAATTTGTCAATGGACACATTTACCAAGGTGAGAAAGAAAGAAATGACGATGGTGGGGCTCAATAAGCATCCTGAAACACTGAGGAAATTGCTTACACCTGGAGATCCAGGTGGCTAAAAAGTTGAAGTTGTCATCTTCAGTTATTTTGATGGTAATCTCTTTTACAGTATCTTGTGAGAAAGTTTAAGTTAAAAAAATAAAACCTGTTACATCCTGCTGGAGTTAAAACAGAGAAGACTAGCATGATATCTAATTCTGACCAATACATAAGCTCTTAGGTTCTGAATAGCCTGCAAAGGTTGTGAACTGCTTGAAGGAGAACAAGAGAACTTTTGATTTGTCAACAATGTAGGTAGAGAAGAGATCACACTTCTCTGAATGTTGCTACGAGGCCTGTCTTTTCAAACTCCAATGGCAAAGCAAACCATGAGATTTCTGCCAAGTTAATGCTTCAACAAGACACAGTAAAAGATAAGAAAGTAGGTTAACTAGAATATCCTGTAGCAGTAGTTACATTGAGGGTTTAAGGAGACTCAATGTGGTATGAAAACCTACTTGAGTCAACCCTTCACAGTATCCTTTTGGTTGATAGGAAGCCGGGATAGTTACTGTTTGCCTTAATGTGACTGTTCATGTCTAAGTAAATGTCATTTTTTTTTAATTTGCTCACCTTAATTGTAGACACTTGCATTTGAATAGTGATCTTAGTTGAGAGGTATTAATCTTCAACCCTTTAAGGAAAAGAAGTGGTGGAGCCACCTCTTCTCTTTTGCAGTTCAAAAAGATAGGGAGTAAGGATTGTTTGTCTATAAAGAATACTGCTGGCATGGTTGTGATCTGACATACAGCAATAGCGATCATATATAAGAAGAGAGTGAGACGCACAGTGCCTCAAGGGTTTCTAGCCTTATGCAGCAGCTGTCTTCATACAGATATTTTCTTGCATATGCAATTACCATTTTAGAGACAACATTAAGACTTCCGTTTATTCAAAAAAAAAAAATTCAGAGATAATGCCTCAGCTTTATGTTTTGAAATTTATTCTTGATAGGAGGTGCAGCTACTTACATTTCAGCTTGCTTTTCTGGAGATATTTGCATACACATGTGTATTGGGTTTGCGTGGCAAGGTTTTGGTAGCGGTGGGGGCTACAGGGACGGCTTCTGTAAGAAGCTCCTAGAAGCCTCCCCCATGTCTGATAGAGCCAATGCCAGCCGGCTCAAAGACAGACCAGCTGCTGGCCAAGGCCGAGTCCATCAGCGATGGTGGTAGCACCTCTGATAACATATTTAAGAAGGGAGAACAAAAAAATACTGCACAGTTGCAGCTGGAGAGAGGAGTGAGAGTATGTGAGCGGAACAACCCTGCAGACACCAAGGTCAGTGAAGAAGGAGGGGGAGGAGGTGCTCCAGGCGCCGGAGCAGAGATTCCCCTGCAGCCTGTGGTGAAGACCATGGTGAGGCAGGCTGTGCCCCTGCAGCCCATGGAGGTCCATGGTGGAGCAGATATCCACCTGCAGCCCAGGGAGGACCCCACACTGGTGCAGGTGGATGCCCAAAGAAGGCTGTGACCCTTTGGGAAGCCTGTGCTGGCGCAGGCTCCTGGCAGGACCTTGCAGACCTGTGGAGAGAGGAGCCCACGCTGGAGCAGGTTTGCTGGCAGGGCTTGTGACCCCGTGGGGGACCCACGCTGGAGCAGTCTGTTCCTGAAGGACTGCACCCTGCGGAAAGGACCCACGCTGGAGCAGTTCGTGAAGAACTGTAGCCTGTGGGAAGGACCCACGTTGGAGAAGTTTGTGGAGGACTGTTTCCCATGGGAGGGACCCCACGCTGGAGCAGGGGAAGAGTGTGAGGAGTCCTCCCCCTGAGGAGGAAGGAGCGGCAGAGACAACGTGTGATGAACTGACCACAACCCCCATTCCCCGTCCCCCTGCGCTGCTTGGGTGGTGGAGGTAGAGAATAATCAGGAGTAAAGTTAAGTCCAGGAAGAAGGGAAGGGTTGGGGAGAAGGTGTTTTAAGATTTGGTTTTATTTCTCATTACCGTACTCTGATTGGATTGTTAATAAATTAAGCTAATTTCCCCAAGTTGAATCTGTTTTGCCTGTGATGGTAACTGCTGAGTGATCTCTCCCTGTCCTTATCTTGACCCATGAGCCTTTCATTATATTTTCTCTCCCCTGTCCAGTTGAGGAGTGGGGGGGTGATAGAGCAGCTTTGGTGTGTACCTGGCATCCAGCCAGGATCAACCCACCACAACATGATAGATGTGCAGATATTGGAGAAAATTACATTATTTGACTGGATACCTACAAGCTGTCCTGTGTTCCTAGCTACCAAAGAGTAGGGCGTGGCACTGTTACAGATGAGGAGTAAAGCAAATTATTTAAACAAGCAGCTGAATACACATAGCAGTAAATACTTCATAATACAAATATAGAGAGGCAGATTCTGCAAAAACTTTAAATTTAAATTGGAAAGATGGGAACTGTTTTTCATACCTTTATTCTTACCTTAACTGGGTATGATCCTTTTAAGGAGAAAAAAATTCCCGTATAGTTGGTCAAAGTTAGGACAGATGATTCCTTGTGTTCTTTTTCAGTCAGGACTTTATTGGCAGACTTTCACCATGAGCTCAGTACAGTTGACGATCCTTTCCCAAATCTTGCCACTAACATCTAGATATCTTGTTTTATTTTAAATTGGTAGGCAAAACCATTTCACTTTGCTGTTCTGACACTGAGACACTTTCATTCTCTTATTACTTGCAGAAAGGGGTCAGAACAAAAACAGATAAAATAATTTAACTTATTGGAACACTGTATCAATCTGTTTCTTAAAGGGAGAGTGTGGTGGGAGTCTAATGGCGTAGACCTTGATGAGAACGATTTTGCTACATCCTACAGGAAATGGAAGGATGGGGTTAGAAAACAGTTACCAGCTTTTTCACTGCAAAGATAAACCAGAATTCTAATTTTAGATAAAACTATTGCATTCTTCTGAATATTTAGTGACAAGTAAATTGAGGTCTGAGAAGAAGAAATACTTAGTCACAGATTATGATAGTCCAAGTAACATAGTTAGTTTCAAACTAGAAAGGAGATGGTTTGAGCCAGATTCTGGGCCAGGTAACTTACAGTGGTCCTGAATTTGGGTTCTTGATTCAGCTATTAAAAAAAAAAAAATTCAAAATAAATTTACAATTAATATTTGTCCATGATGTGTCTTGAAGCTTGTGACTTCTTTTAAAACATCCTAAATCTGGATGAGGTCTGATTGTCCTAATTAATGCCTTAAACCAGTATTTTCCAATGTGCATCCTTCTGGTGATAGGATAAAGTCTTCCAGGTAGTATTCAGCAACAGTTTGTATCTGAAGACCAGGAGCCAAGGCAGGAGGAGTCAATGTAGGAAGGCAGAACAAGCATGAAAGCAGAGGAGGACTGCTGAATAGGTGATGAAGAATGGTAGGGGAAGTGGAGATCATTTCGGCGAGGAGGGAGGCCTCTTCTCTTTCCGTGCATCAGTCTCATTTTGGCTGATTACTTTGGCCCTGCTAATGGACAGGTTATCCAGCATTACCATTTATTTAAAGACCAGAATGATGAACAAAAATATATTTCTCAGGCTTGTTTCAGAAATAGCATATTGCTTTCTCCTCAGACCAGAGCATGCTCATCAGTCTGCCAAGCTCAAATTAGATACGATTTGTACAGTGAAGTCAACAGCTGTCACAAAAAGGAATATTTCCTTCGTCAGGTTGTTGTATCCTCCAAGGCTGATGTTACAGGATTTGCTGCAGTTGTAGTGTCTGCAAGTGAACAGCTAGTGTAGTTGCTTTTTGTAAGTGCAGTTACAGGCAGTCTCAATTTAGTATAGCACAATAACTTTAGCTTAGTAGGCTGATGAAACATTGTGTCCAGTCTGTACAGTTCCCCCTTTTTCCACTAGTCACTTCAGTCCACGATCAAGAACATTATCTTTCGGTATTGCAATATTTCTGCATAAGTTTCAAAATACCCTGAAAGGAATTATTTTAACCAGTATCACTTTATCTTTGTTCAAATGTACCTTGGATCTGTTGGAAATGATGGGAGAGATGCTTTGTTCTGTTAAGTTTTAACTTGCTAGGTAGTGAGTCTATTTTAACCTATCATATGATACGCTTTTAAATGAATAGAGTAAATCTTATCATGGTGTTAGATGATGTTCTGGTGATATTACAGAATAAACTACTGTCTTCTAGGACTTTAGAGAGAAGAAAAGTACTAATTATGTGTATTTTGGTTGGTGGATCAATTTAAGTAACATGGAGTAAACAGAATCCTGTTTATGTTTGGTTGGTAGGGTTTGTTAGTCAGGATTTTCATATGCCAAATAAAGTAAATGTATGATCCAGTGTTAGCAAGAAAGCGTAGTTTTGTCTTTTTAAGGGCAGGTTTCTTAGCAATTCTTAGAATAAATGGTTTAAATGTGAGAAATATGGCTGTACTTAAGAGAACTGTTACACATAGCAGGTGCGAACATAACCTTTTCTTTGTCTTTGTAAACATGAAAGGACAGATCGTCTCTTTAGAATAGATAAATTCATGGAAAGAAAAACAAAGTGGAAAGAATAACAGCCAATAAACTAAAGAAAAGAGCCAACAGAATTGGTTGCAGGTATAAATAACTGCATTATAAGGATAATTTGTGTAGATTCTTGAAAAGAAGTAGACAGTAAACCTTCCACATATTAATACTCATTAGAGTACTTTGTACTGAACAAATTAAAAACTGTTTTCTAGAATTACATTTTTCTAAATGATTTGGCACAGTTAGCCATACTTCAGAGGAACATCCCACTATGCCTTAAAATATAATTTACTCAATACTTGAAAATAAGAGAAAGATGAGCTCATTTCAAAACCAAGGATGTTAAAATATTGATAGAAGTTTCTAGAATGTTATGAATATTAATGACCACTTCCAGAATTATTTTTGAAACATGGGAAGTTTTAAGAGTAATGAAACTTTCACAACAAATTTTTCTTGATCAGTGAAAATACCAGGTCATTCTTCCAGTTGGAGAATTGATTGCAAATATGTCAATATCTTGTAGGGAGAGCTCAGGAATCAGTTCTTCGTAATTGCTCATATTTGGAAAGTTTTTCTATTCTAGCAACCAGATTTGATGATTCTCTTTTTGTACCTGCCACCTGTATTACTGCCTTTTTATGGAAACTGTTTAAGGGGACTTTGGTGTGTTTTTTCCTTGTCTCCAGAATAACATTATCAACAGAAAATTCCAGTATATAAAAATAAAGCTGGTTCTTCACAACTTGTTCCCTAGGTCTAGGTGACATATCAATCTTCCTGATTTCTTATTTTGTAGAGATTTGATTGATTTTCATTATAACTAAGTCTGGTTTTATGAGGGCAGAATACAGTGCTCTGGACTTCAGATGATCAGGCAGCCAGTTCAATAACATAGTATCTCCTACAAGACCAATTTACAAGTAGTGCATAAAATAAAACATACATGAAGTACAGACTACTCCTGAATAAGGAAACTTAAGAATCTGTAAGTATGGCAAACCAGATGACCACTGCTATTCCTTTGTTTTTCTATCTTTAAAATGGAGATGATACTATGTAATGTTTCTGAAGCACATACTTTTTATGGAGAAAATGGCACTACAATTGCTAAGTACTAATATACTAACATACTAATAGTTAAGCTTTACCAGAGGATTCTGTCTGGATTTTGACCAGGATACAAAGAGATTTCCATTAATAATAAATTGTATGGGAGTTGCTCTTTGCTTAGATGCATCAGTGAATACCTACATTTATGTTTGGTAAACTTCCAGTTTAAGTCATTTATGAGAAGAAAAACACTTTCATTTTAAGAAGAAGTGAGCCTGATAAATGAAGCATCCCTTCAACAGTCCGGCATAATATTTTTTTTCTAAGTTCATTTTAAGCCTTGAATTGAACATTAACAAATGGCTATAAGTTATTATACATACAGAAGCAAAGTGAATAGGTAATCTATGAAGGTAAGTTTATCTGTACTCTTGGGTGGTTGCTACCATTTACTTGCAATCTCACTATAGTTACCGTTGTGAGGAGAATAGTCAATCAAAGTTGAAGATATAAAATAGAATTGAAAATTGAATTGGAAGGTAATTTTACTTTCAAATGGTTTGCAAATGTAGATGTTAAGTGTGAAATGAATGCAGTTAATGACCATAGCTGGGAGAGTTATGCACCTGCTGATCACAGGAATATTATTATAAATGAGGTTGATTTTCCTGTTGACTACCTCATTTTTCTCAACATGGTCTCATTACTTTTCTATCACATGTCTGACCCTTAGATATAAATACTCAAGCACAGACATAATAAAAATACATTAACTCTTATATAGATTTTTTTAATGTATCTTTGAAAATCAAGATGTGTACTGCAGATGTTTCTTGCCTTTGTAGGTTTAACATAGGTCATGCTTTTTGATAACTGTAAAAAAAAAAAAAAAGGTTGAGTTTCACCACAAGTACTCTTGAGTCATTTTACAAGTGAGAGTTCTAATGTTCTAACTCTTGTTGTCTGAATTATTTCAGAAAAGAGTTTCATCAGACCCTTGTTTTATTTTTATTTTCCAAGAAGCAATGCAACTGAAAAGTCTGAAAGTTACACCAACTTTCAAATAATTATCTTTCTTCTCCCAGTAAATTATTTTACAGAATTTTAAGACCATTTTCTTTCTCCAATTTTGCCTGTTCTTCAAATGTTTCACCTATTTCCACTTGTAGAATATAAATATTTTTATTGTTTTAAATTGATTTACTGAAATAAATTTTAAACTTCTTTAGGTGTGATTATAACTATATATCTAAGGTTTGCTGCTTCTTTACAGCATACATACCATCACAAAAAACATCTTATTTTAGACTTACATGACAGAGTCTGATATAAATGTGTGTATTTTTATCTAAATGCATGTGTTTTGTATTGCACTTCAGAATGTAACTGAGCTGTACATTTACTAATGGCCTTTTATTGCTAAGGTACCTAATATTTTTCAGGAGGGAGAGAGATAAAACTATTCATATAAAAATAAATAATAAAATTTAAACATAATGAACTAATATTATAAAGTGAACTTAAGTTTTTATTGTCAGTTGTTTGGAGATATGCATGACAAGTCTAGGCTCCTTCTGCTTTGTTGTAGCATCATTTAAAGCGACATTCTCCACTGAGAACTACACAGTTTGAGTTTCAGCAGGAATAATATTTTTATTTGTGTTTCAGCACTTGAGTTACTGCAACTACCTGGTTCCTCAGCACAGTTGCTCATCTCTACACATAACCAGGAGATCTAGGGGAGTTTCAAGCAACCACTGCTTCAATTTTTTTGAAGTTCTTTGTGCCTCAGTTTCTTAGCACTTCTGAACATCAAGATTTAGAACAGAGTGGAGAGTTTCTGAAAACTACATCCATAGCTTGTTCATCAAAGGGTATATGAGAAGCAAAGTGATGGATGGAACTAAGCCTTGATCTGGGGCACAGGCTTAGCTATGCAGTGAACTTGCTGACAATCTGATTTGAATTATTTCACATCTTGGTTAAGTTTCTTCAAAAGTAAGATCAAGCCCAGGATGCTAGCATTGTAAGACACTTTGAGGTCTTCTGATGAAATCACTTTTCAAGTACTTGATGGTATTATTCATCCATCCATAAATGTATGTGTAGCTGATACTGAAATCTGCTATCAAACGATAGCAGTGGTGAGGATATAACGTTCTTCCCCCAGCACAGTAGTGAAATTTCTGCCTTTGAAGTGCATGTGATTTATGAGAGGAACTGCTAGTCTTTCGGAATGAAACAGCTAGTAGACTCTTCCACTTTGTTTTGATTTGCCCACCCATGTTATGAGGATGAATAGTTTAAAGATTAGATTGTCTGCAAGGGAGAGGAAAGAATCAACAAGTTCTGGAAAGCTGATGGACTTTGTTTGCTTTGCATGGTGACCGTGGCGAAACAAGAAGGCACTCCTGTGTTTTTATCGCCTATACTAGTAGAATCTTTTGATGTTTACATACTTGCAGTATATGTTGTACTGTCCTTGGTTGAACTCTCAAATTGCCAAAAATAGCTAAAGTATGTAACTTGCTCCAGAGTTAATGCCCTCCTAAGTTGACCTAAGGAATACTAAGAACATTTCAGGGTGTTTATCTGCAAATTTTGGGTGACAACATTTCAGTAGTTAAGCTACAGGTAGTCCTTACTAATGAAAAAGTGTTTTCAGTAATAAAATTTAAAAAAAAAAAATCTATAGCGCAGTCTCACAATTTTAAAGTAAAACCCAGCATTTAAATATAATGATGATGAGTAATTATTTTTAACAACAAGTTGTTTATTGCAATTATTTGTCATCTTCTCAGAGGGGCTGCTAATTACAGAGAAATACCCATCTGTTAGAAATAGACTTGTTCAAAAATAATAGGTAAATTAATCATTATTTCCTCATACAGACTGCAGCCTTTAAAGTAATGTCTGTTCTCCGGTATAATAAGGTTAGGACTGCTGGGGGATATCAAGGTTGGTAACCTACCCCAGTAGGCAGCTAAGCCACACACAGCTGCTCTCTTACTCCCCCCACAGTGGGATGGGGGAGAGAATTTTACAAGGGTAAAAGTGCAAAAACCCGTGGGTTGAGATAAAGACAGTCTAATAGGTAAAGCAAAAGCTTCACATGCAGCCAAAGCTAAATAAGGCATCTGTTCCTTCCCATTGGCAGGCAGGTGTTCAGCCATCTCCAGGAATGCAGGGCTTCATCAGGTGTAACCATTTCTGGGGAAGACAAATGCTGTAACTCCAAGTGTCCCCCACTTCTCCTTCTTCCCCCAGCTTTATATGCTGAGCATGACATCATATGGTATGGAATACCCCTTTGGTCAGTAGGGGTCAGCTGTCCCAGCTGTGTCCCCTCCCAACTCCTTGTGCACCCCCAGCCCGCTGGCTGGTGGGGTGGGGTGAGAAGCAGAAAAGGTCTTGACTCTGTGTAAGCACTGCTCAGCAATAACTAAAACACCCCTATCTAATTAACACTGTTTTCATCACAAATCTAAAATGTAGCACTCTACAAGCTACTCTGAAGAAGTTTAACTCTATCCCAGCCAAAACCAGTACAGATGCTCACAAGACTTGAAGGAAACAGAACATAAAAATGAGCCTCTTTATCAGTTTAAAGGAAACCTAATCTTTGTGATTATGGCTGTGGTCTGAATCTGTTAGAAATGTTCAAATTCAGTGTCCTTGATGTCATTGTGAGATGACCTGAATAGTGAGCAACAAACTTCGGTATTATCATTCACATTTGAGGATATGTGCTCAAGAAGTAAAACAGACAGACAATGTCTTGTGTCTATCTTTAAGCTGACAAAGAGTCTATATAAAATGACAGAGGCATTTTTAGGAAAAGAAAGCAAATAATGTTTTTCTAGTTAGCAGGTGACAGTGTGTCCCAAGATAACACAAGCTTAAGGGGCAGAAACAAGTGTGATTATTAAAGGCTACTGGGTTCTCAGTTCGTACAAATTGAATTCTTTCATAGTCTGAAGGGCTATGGAAATCTAGCGAAGAGTGTAGACTGTTGAAATAAAATTAGCATGTAAAGTGATTTTATATATGCAGGAATATAGCCACAAAGTTTGAATTTGAGAAGAAAATCTCATTACTCATCTTGTAAAAGAAGTAATTCTCAAATTCCATATTTGCTATCACTGACATAAAGGTTCTGCATATGAATAGTTTTTTGTGATTGCCCAAAGATACTGGATTATTGAATTGACAAAGATCTGTTCCATTCTCTCCTGCTTTTTCTTTTATAGGATAACTGATTTAGGAAATATTAAAAGAAGATTGTATTTATCAACAGTCCACAAGGAGTTGTCGGTAACCCCTCTGCATGCAAAAATTCCTCTGTTTATGATCAAGCGCAAAATAGTAGGTACCTTGGGAATATTCCTTGAACTGTGGTTGAGCATGCTTTTTTATCAGAAATGTTTTACGTAAGTTTATAGACCTGTTGAAATTAGTGTTTGGTTTAGAATTCAGTTCCTGCCAATTCAAGATACATGTGTATGTCCCCTCTACTGGATGGTATCAGAACCGCTTAATACTACTACTCTTCTACTCTTCTTCTAACATTAGGAGTTCCTTCCCCTTTTCCAAGATTAATGCTGTTTGTGATGTGTTTATCTCTCACTTCTGCTGTCTATTCTACCTTTGTAAAGTTCTCTGCATCCCTGATACTTCTTCATTATAGTGCTCCTGTTCATGTGTACCTTCTCCTGTAGTGACCTTTTATTACATTCACTGGAGTTGCAGGTAGGCTGTAGCTCATGGCTACTTCTATGTGCTTCAGGTTCTTCCAGATTTTCATGTATATAAAACAATGTATATGTCAAACTGATGAAAATAGAACAAATAGCCATCATCTTCTCCCTGTTCCCCTCTCCCATGCCCAGCTATGACATACGGTAATAGCAGTCAGGATACAAAACCTGATGGTTACCATATAACCTTGTAAAGACTCAAGTCCCAAATACTGCTTAAGAAAATAATTTGGAGATGAGAATAGTTAGATTTCAAATATTTTAAAATATAAGTATGCACCAAGAGAACTAGATAACAGTATACTAAGCAGCTGTGGATTTAAGGCTAGACAGGAGAGAGAATATTTTGCAAAAACCTCTGAAGTTATGACTTCTTTTAAGATAGTTTGGGTGAAGGCAGCTGTGATAATTTTAGATTTCAGGAGTTTTCTGCTTTGTGGGAAGAACTGGTTGGATTTTTTTCAAATGAATATGCATCAGGTCATACCCCTGAAGCTGCCATTAATTCAAGATCCACTGAAATGAAATTATTTTTCTGCAGTATAATTTCAGTTAGTTGGTCTTGGTGTCGGGCTACCACAAATGTTTCAGGATTAAAATACGCATTAATGTACCCCAAGTTAAATTCAATCAGAATATGAACTTCAGTTATGTATTTTAATTTAGATAGTAAAACATTAATCAGAAATATTTCTAAATGCTCTGATCAGTTATAATGACAAAATGCTTTAATAACCTTAATGCTTGACCAACCTTAAAGAGTAGGTCTGTATTTCTTAGTATATCTGAATATATGTCTGTCTTCTTTTAAATGGTTATCTGCCTTTTTATTGTTGCTTTTACTTAAAGGAGGGAGTATGCTGCTTTCAGTGATTAGATAGATCTTTTACATGGCTCTGATAGTTTAACTTATTGTATACACAAGCTGATGATTATTATCAGTATGATTGGTTGTGAATAATGATATAATATGTTGCTTGTTCCATCAGTAGAACATAGTTTACATTTTCATATGCTAGCTTCCTGTATTGTATTCTTACAAATGATGCTATTTCTCAGCGTCAGCAATAGAAATATCAGTTATAATTAAATACTGCATTTTCCATTCCATTGTTTGGTGTCTTCAAAACATGTATTCCTTTCCTTCCAAAATTGCAGACTTAGAGGCTGAATAGTAATGTATGGACCTAAATTTTTTCTCAAAAAGTATTTACTATTTGGCATTTAGACTTTTACTTTGACTTTATAAGGAAATGAGGCATGTACAATCATTATGTGTACGTATTCTTCTCCCTTAATAAAACTTCAGCCCATTGGTCAACTAAATTTTACACGTGAGTAATCATATCAAATATATGACAGTTCTGCAAATTTCATGAAAATGGTTGCATATCTCCTCAAGGCCATCTCTCTTTATTTCGCTGTTACAGAAGCTGTGTTAGCATCAGCTCATCCCTCACTAGATATCAGAATCCATGAGGAGAATTGTTAGGAGCACCAGAACTATGAGCATATGTTTTTTTAAACATCAGAGACTCTAAATGAAAAACATAAAGCCACAAGAAAACATTTTGTTAGTTCTTCTGCTTGTGGTATTACTTGTTTTATATGAAAATTCTTCTTTTTCTAGGAGGATAATGGAATTGTAATATGGTCCACATGCAAAATAGATACCTGTAACTGCTCATTTCTGTATTATAAAACCCAGCAATATACAAGTGTTGAATTAAGTGGAAAAAACTTGAAATTGAGAGAATTTAAAGAGCTACTGGAATAGTGCAGGAGAGTGTAGCACATTGATGTTAGTGTTCTAACAGTGTTTCCTGAAACAAATGGAATAATCATCTAATGAGAATTAAAACGTATTTAAGTAGGATCTTTAGCAACCTAGGCAGTTGTCATTATCTGATTTGTCTTTTGGAAATGTCTTATCACGAATGGATAACATTTGTTATAAACAAGAAGTAGTTTTAAGATGTTATGATACACTGGGATCTTGTCCATACTCGAAATTTGCTTGATAGGTTTCAGTATGGAAGGGGTGCAAGCTTTGGAGAGGTCCTTTTTTTATGAATCTCAGAAAGAAATCATCGAAGGATCTCCAACTATAGCCTTTAGAGCACTTAAGCTGCAGGACTTTAGCAGCTGGTGAAAGATTTCTTCTTTAACTTACGAAGTAATATTGAATAATGATTTTTTTTTTTTTTCCCCAGAAAACCTTCAATAAATATTTATTTTCTCACAAGTTAGCTGCAAAACATATTGTGGATACGCTAGGTAACTGAGCTCACTTGGGCTGGCAGTTACTAGGTCATGTACTGATTTGTTCGTATAAATAATTGTTGTAAGTGCAAAAACAGCAGTACCTTTTTTAATATCAAAATGTTACGCATTGTGAATCACAGCCTCTGAGAATCTAATGCTCCACAGAGACTTCATGTATAGACATCTATATGCTAATACTCTTCTGCAATGATTAGTGTTTGGGTTTTATTAAAGAGTATTGTTTCTCTTTTTCTAGTGGTGCAATATGTGTATTGACTTGGTAGCATTCACCAGTGAAATATTCAGAGGAGCTGTCTTCCAGTCTTTGGATGGAATTAGTATTTCAGCTAACTGTAAACTGAGAAAGATCTTCACTTTAAAATCCAAGCCTCAAGATACAGCTGAGGAAGATGGTGTGTTATAATTACTATGTAGTCTTAGTCATAACTGTTCATATTATAAAATCAAGAGCTTCTTAGTCATCAGATTGGCAGTTTGTAAGATTATGTGATTTCATGAAAATTAAAGTGGTAGTACAGCATATTAAATCTGCTAGTGTTGGACTTTAGGCGACTAAGTAAATATATGTGTACTCCTCTGTTTCAAACATTGGCTTCCTTTGAAATATTTTATTGAAGAAATTCTGGCAAGATTTATCAAGTAGAGAGCTTGTTTTAATGAGGGTATCTTATGCTGATAGAAATCAGGTTTTGGCCAAGAAGAGAGTGTCTGAAAGGAAAGAGAAATACTTAAACTTAGCACCATTTGCTGTTTGTTTTCTTAATTTTGGACGCTAGCAGCTGGTGAAAGACTTCTTTAAATAATCCAAGACAAAACTGTAACAAAACAGTATTATATGAAACAGAGCTGTGAAACTATCATAAACACCTCTCTGTGATCTTTAGTCCATTTATCCCAATGTGTCCTTGTTCATTGGGAAAGTAACACTGGTGGTGAGATTATATTTGTAATAGAGCAGGATATTGGTCAAAGGTTTACCAGTCTCCAAACTAGCATCATAACCCTGAATCATTATTTTCCAAGGGAGAGAACTTCATTCCTCGCTGATATTTGCAGTAATAGAGGAGGAATTGAAAGAGCACAGCTGGCTCTTTCTTATTTTAGAGGAACCCTAGGTATAGTTCAGCTTCAGTTTCATTCAAATTTTCAGTTTGTGGCTTTTAAAGAACACACCTGAAAAAAAGGGTTCTGGTTTCTGAAGGAGGGATAGTTAGCAGTATTTTAAGTGTAACAAAATGTATCTTCCATTTAGAAAACCTAAACTGATTAGGGAGAGTATGTGATCATTGTGATTACTCCTCTTTTTTTTTTGTCAGTGAGGTTGGAAACAAAAATTAATTAAAAAAATGACTAAAGAGAGAATCTGGTAAATTCTCAGCAGAAACTGCAGTTAGAGACCTCACTGGCTTTGAGTTAATTTAATTCAGTTGGTGCATTGTTTTCTCTCTTCCATTCTAAACAGTTTTTGAAATGTGCGT
>WAAD01022357.1:0-13019 GCA_013389945.1 Fregata magnificens
TCAGAGCTAAGTAAAGTAGCAGCTATCAGTGAAAGGTATTTTCCACCTTTCCCCTGAACTGCACAGAAAAAAAATAACTCTTAACAGAGTTAAGAAGTGATGTCTTTGCACAATGTACATCATCTGAGTTCAAGATAATGAAAGTGAATTCCCCTTATTTTGTTTATTTAATAGATATTACAAACCCAATGTGTGGTTCTTACACTAGAGGCTGCAAGAGACGCTCAGTTCAGTACTCACGAGGTTTAAGTTAGTCCATATTTCTGCAGGAAGTGACCTGCGGATGGGGAGCATGAGATGACACGATCTCACTCTTTTCACGGGAGAAATGTACAGTAAATGCCTAAAATAGACACAGGCTTTTCTGTATCATAACAACAAGCAGTGACCTCATCAGACACATGTGTACAAATTGAATCCCATTGGAAGGATTTGTGAATTAGTTATTGTGAGATCTAACTGTTTTCAGGTAAAAGTTTAGGAAAAAAAGAAAGAAAAATAATCAGAACAGGCCACAGATATTAAAATAGTTGTGTAAAATGCACTGAGTACTGAAATTTCTGCTCATTTGCAGCAGTTCAATTTTATATCTCCAAATACTTACCTATATATCAAATTTACAAGTAAACCCTCCTCCCAAATATCATTCACTCCCTCCCAAATGTCATTCAAAAAAGCTAGCCTTGTCTTAGGACTGAAAAAGCAAGACAGATGCCTTATGAAATCAAACTTTCTAATATCAGTAATCAATGAACTAAATACACATTTTATATTTGGTATTAAGTAATTGTGTACATACTACTAAAAAGTTACAAAAGTATGGTATCTCTGTAAGTAATAAAGTGGTCCCAATTTTTTTTTAATAAATAAAAATCTACATTTGGATTGGTTTGCCAGTAGAGTTCTGGAAAGAACAGCAATAGCATACAAGGCAAAGTAGTTTTGCAGCAGATTTGCAACCATGTTTTCTGAATGAGGCTATGAATCATTAAAAAGGCAAATCAGGAAGCCATACAGGAATCAATTATCTCATTCAGTTCTCCACAGTTTTTATTCTCTGTGGCAAAAGAGGTTAAGTAAGTGCAATGAGAAGGCAGAGTTTATAGTGAATCTGAGAATTTAGCCTAATTTTGAAATGTACAGAGATAAACTATGTTCACAAGCAAACACTTTCATTCTTGTAGTATGCTTCAGATATATTCACTGTCCAAGTTTGCAAAGAGAACCATGTGATGTGCCAAGTAGTAAGCAAAAAAGATTGCCGAGTACTTCATGTCAATATACAGATATTTTAGGTATGGAGGTGATATGAATTATATGCTGGAAGCTAGCACACACCAAGAGAAAAACATTAATTTCTAATTGCATAAGGCATCAGTTACTAATATGTAGCATAATTCATCCTCCTTAGGATAAAACAAACTACTGAAAGAATCTTAATAAAACAAGAAGATATATGTTTTATCTTGAGAAGGAAGAATCAGGCCTAAAACCAAACAAAAATGCTTAAAATAACATACCTCAGCTTCTCAATCCCAAAAATGCTATGTGCATAAAATAATCCTTATTTAACAATTACATCAGTCTAGCCTGAGATACTTATGTATTAACATATGATACGAGTAAACAGTATTTAAAGTTGACTAAAGTTCCCTACTTACAGTACTTTCATAAAATAATAAGTTACAGATTTTTTTTTTAAATTGTATTTTCGCATCATTCTTGTATTTTGCAATCTACAGGAAAAGCTTTGTAAGTGCAAACACCACCTCATGCTCATTAGGCATTAGATGCCTTTATGTAACAAAGGTCATATCCAAACAAAAGAAGACCCCTCATTTAAGACTGAGTTACTCAATTCCTTACTGAAACCAATGGCAGCTGCAAGAGAAAAAAACCAATACTGATTATTTTTTGCTAATTGTTAGAAGTGTTTATCCACCTTGCCAATTTTGAAATCTTAAGTTCCAAAGCAAATATTATAGTGATCTCCTGTGTTAACCTGTTTAAGTCAACCAATTAAGACCTCACATTGGATTTTGTCCCTGTTATTTTCCCATTTCCTTAAGTTGATTTGCATCATATAGCAATACAAACCTTGCAGGTAAAACTGTTAATAGCTGGTTTAAGTGCATTTTCTGAAATATATTAGAATTACAAAAACAAGGTTAGCACGTTCCCAAGAAAGCACTGTTAATTTTAACTACAGTCCTTTTCATATAAATCAGAATACTGCCAGTACTGAGTATCAAGAAATCATTTGTCAAAGAATCTTCTTTCAAAGGTCTTCCAGAGAATGTCTGTAGTATAAAGTGCCAAGAAATTTCAAGAGAGAAAGAAAGTTGTGACCTGTAGTGTGAACCTGCACTGGGCATTCAGTTTCATTGGCTATATGGTTTAGAAATACAACTGCAGAACTAGGTAAGTGTGAGAAAGATAACAGCCACAAAAGTTGTTTGATATTAAAACTTACATACAAATGTAAAAAGCAAACAGCAATTAAGGCTCAAATACATTTACCCCAGTCTCCTGCAGTCTTAAGTACAAATGCATAATACCAACTTTCTGGAAGGGAAGCAAGTTAATAAGCACATACAGAACTCCTTGGCAAACTACAGTCTGTGTCTGCAAGCACTTGGGAAAAGTCACTACAGCACATCTGCATAAATGTTCTTTTCATTACAGAATGAAGGCAGTAACTGCCAAAGATAAGGAACACCCTGAACCTTTGTTTGTCTGCAGCACTGCATGAGTTACATAAGTTGTCTTCAATCGAGGATAGACTTGTTTCTGTTACACATACTCCTCTTCCCCACCCCCCCCAGTTTAAAGACATGTTTATCCCCATGACAAAGAGCTGAAGACAATTCCTTTTTCTTGAAGCAATTAACTGATTAGGATGAACTTTTCATGAAATCCCCTTCCATCCCATTCCCCATGCTGTTCACCTACAAAACACACATTTCCAGGTGATAAAAAAATACTGCAGAGCACCTTATTTTGCCTGTTTAAGACAAAACAGCTCTCCTTACATCTCTAAGGAGATTAAAAACTGCCATCACATTTCACATGTGCTAGAGATGAGCATTAGTGTGTTATTTAAGTACAAAGCTAACGGCACTTAAATTTTCTATGCTATATAACAATTTCTTTCTATCAGATTATTAGCAAGTATTAAACAGAAAACTAATCCTATTCATTATTCTGACATCACCTTTGGCAGTCCATTCCAGATTGCTATTACACACGTTATATACACTGGTTATAAAATTTGACAGGAATTAGAAACTTCAACAGGCTACCATAAAATTGTCAGAATTCATCTGTGAAGTGGCTACAGCCTATACAGAAAAAAAAAAAAACTTTTGATGATTTGTTTTTGTGTAGGAAAGACAGAGGCAACAATAGGTAAAGTGTTGCCAGCCCAAGTTTTGATTTCCCCAGCACAAGTCAATGACCATAACTCAGCTCAGTTGCCTTTAACTCCCCTTGTTAATGATCCCAAAGCACAGAACACACAAATCAAGCAACAAATATTGGTAACTGCTAAAATATACCAAAGTTATACTGCAGATATAAAATAGGAATTTATTTCCAGAGACAAAAATATATGAAAACTACAGAAATCTGCTCTTTATGTCACTTTAGTGGTAGAGCAAACTTCACACAGACCGGTACTTGAACAGAGGAGGAGGTAGTGTTACATATAATTTATACAAGTATCTGCAGCCATATTTCAGAAAGATAAAAATAAGTCAGATATACAAAGCGTAACAGAAAGTGATGGTAAAAAAAACAGATTAAGAAGCATTAAACCAGAGTTCAGTGCAAACAATGTTTATAGCTTGCAGAGCGAAACATTACTGTTTTGAAAGTTTTCATTTTACATTTCACAAATTTACAATTGAAAAGGCAGGCGTGCAAGTTTTCCTAGAAAAGACTATTCACACACACAGTTAAAGATCTTCATTAACACTGAGTGCAAAGTTTCATGCACATATTCTCCAGATTGCTTGTTTAATGAGAGGCCAAAGGAGGTAACCACTACAAAAAGAGATCATTCAATCACCAAACATTTTCTGTTTTATTTTTTCCATTTATTGCCACTTCTCATTTGTAGATATGCCTCTAGAATGAAGGTAAAAAGTTACAGGTCCTTACCTGCCACACCAGCTGAAATCATGTGTACCTGGGTAGAATCTGGATTGAAAATATTGTTCAACCTTTCCTTGCAGTTTGAGTAAGCAGCAAAATATATTGCTCTAAAATTAGAACAAAATGCAAGTTATGTTACGTTTTGTGTCGATACCCTTAAAAGCAGTGCCATTAACTTCACTAACTCAAGATGATCTTGGTCCAAGTCACTTGCTCGGTAAAAAAACTACTCAAGGAATAACTTGCAAAGTAGTGGGACTATTCTAGGAATGGAGAAAAAAAGATCATACTTTACCACTTTTTCCTTCCACAACAGCTCCAATTAACAATTAGCGAGGGGAAGGATAGATAATTAGAAATATAGCATTGATTTTTGTGACACTAGGAAGTTTAGCCAGAGAAGCAAAACACTGTTGAACTGAGAACTGAAGTTACAGTATTCTGTATTTCTTTAATAACAGATCAAATTTGTTCTAATGGACCTAAGCTCATTTCAATAGCATTACAATTTCAAGACAACTAGCAAGTATGTAGCTTTTTCTTTAAACCAAACAGCACATTTAATATTTATATTATTTAGCATTTAAGACAAATATTGATAACTTGTGGTTATCATACAATACTTCATAACTTGTAGTTATAAATATTTATATTTTAAATGCTAGAACAGCTGTGAAGCTGGGATCCACATTTTGTTTCTTTAGTTCTGTATTTAGAATACACACAGGTTTTTTTTCCTCTGAATACTCTACAAAAAAATTTGTAAACTTATACTATATTCAAGTCTGTGAGCTAGTATCAAAACAAAGCTAGACATAAAAGTCAGCATGCCAATGCAACATATTATGAAAAATGCTTGTTTTTACTCATTAAAGCTAAAAAACTTACTTTAAGCACATCTAAAACTCACATTTAAGGTTGTATCTCGGTTTTTTAAACTTAGACACCCCTCTACAAGAGAAAAAATGAACATGCAAGTTTTCATGAACAGAACATTAACCTCATTAGCTGTGCAAACATGTTTTTCTTTATTATAAAAAAGATAAAGTGCTTGCTTCATGGGTGTAATTTCTCAAATGGAACCTGAACTCAGTTAAGTCTAATGGATGTGTTATGAAACATGCTTCTCTACAGCTTATTTAAACAAAGAGTCACTGTTAAATCCACTTAGCTAATGCTTAATTGAAATGAAGTACTGGATGAAGACCGAGTCAGCCAGAGGGGAATGAGGATGTGCTTATTTATAAGACTTCACATATTGTATCAAATTGACATTTTTAGTATTGGGGGTGGGGGGGTGGTGGCAGTGGAACAAGCTAAGTATTTCACCTGGGGGAAGAAGGGAAGGGAGTTAGAAGATTTTACATAAAATTTACTGAAAAGAAATATTTTTTTGCAATTGATGCTATTTTTCATTGAGGATAGTCACTTACAAAATCGAATCCATTGCTGTATATAAATTGCTGTTAAAGTAATATCAATGTTGAACATTCAGACCAGACTGGACTATCAAACAAAAGTACAGGCTCTTCAGATTAGGAAGTGCTGCTACCCCACAGGTGTCAAAGAAAGCTACTGGAATTACTTCAGCTTCTCCAAACAGCAATGCTAAGTTAGCAATCAGAAAATACCTCAGGTATTCTTAATTCCTTAAAAAATCTGCTAAAATAAAAGTACTCCAATTCCTGAATTATGTTTTTCTCTTATTCATGCAGAGAATCTGCAGAATACCACCTCATCTGTCAGATCTAAGTAGAATACAGATCAATGCTGAATGGAAAGACCAGTTTAATAAAGTTTTCCAGAAGCATCCAAAGACCTTAAACCAGAAAAGTTACGATACTCTCCAACTGGGTGTGCAGGAGACAGGAATGTCTTCTCTTCAGACCCCCCAAAAAACCCCACACGCACAAAAGCAGGACACTAAGTCAAGGGATGAATAAAACCTTTGTGGAATATATTCCCTCTGCATAAAGGCTCTTCTCTTAAACAGAATAGGAGTGAATAAAAATGGGCCAGAAAACGACTACAGCCTCATCCAGGATTAAGTAGTTATATTAGTTTTACACAGCTTTGTTCCCATACACTTCCTTAAGTATCCTCCTATTTTTGGACTGAACATAGGCTAACACTTGTATGTAAGGATCAATTCAAACTCTGGCATAATCTGCACCTCACTGACTGCCAGCATCAGCCGAGTAGCTAGAATATTTGTGCTGATGCAGAGCAACTGACAGCAGCAATACCACTGCCAATTAGATCCTTATCCGCTGCACACTCTGACACTGCCCCAGTACCTTTTGGAGTCCAGCCTACTGCTGGATCTGCTTTCTCTGGGACAGCTGTTAAGTGTGTCATCCTACCCAGTCTTGCCCTCTTTGAAGTTTCAGAACAGGCCTCCTACTGCTGGGGGACAGCAGCCTGTGCTTCAGCAGGATTCAGGAAGAAAGACCCAGCATTTTCAGGCTACAGTCACACAATTGCTTCCTGAAGATTATGGCCTGAAAGCTAAATCTACCTTTATATTTTCAAAGGTACAAACTTCTTGTTTACATGTGCAACTCCTTAAGTGTTTTCCTTCTTAACTGGACAAAACTCTACATAAGGGATAGTACACAATAGTAAATACTATTATAGTAGCACATAGGATAGTAAATCCTGAGGCATTTGGTGCAGGGATGTGGGACTGGAGCTGTGGAGTATGAGTGGCTCAGTTTCTCAGACAGCGAAATTACCCCAGGAACCAAAGGTTATTTGCTACTAAGTATTTACAACTGCAGATGAAAAATTCGCTTCAAGTAAACCTTAAATCCCTTAAATGAAGTACAGCAACCTAAGTTTCATCAAAATTATTTCATTTACTGTACACGTTTGTATTTACCTGGAAGGAGCAACGCCTACTAAGTTAGGACCCAGCCCTCTAAATAGAGAACGAGGACCTTCCTTTTGCAAGATCATCCTAGAAAACAAAAAAGTGACAATCCTGTAACATTCACATCAAAATTAAGGAACGCACTGACCACCATACATCATTTTAAGCTTTACTTGTGTAAAACTTTCATAATAACTGACAATGCAGTGCTGACCACAAAGAGTTAGTCATTTCCTAGAATCAGCATAAAATAAAATTCCATTATTGCTTGACATGCCATAGAAATACAGGAACTAAATGCAGAAGTAAAGCTTTATGATGTCGATACAGACTTACCTCAAAGATAGGAACACATACATACATGGAGTTATCTGTCATTAGGAAGTTAAAGAAAGTGTCATTTGATCAGGAAGAAAATACTAAGCATGGAAACGTTCACATTCCTGTAGGTTATAGATTGTTCAGGAGAAAAACATTTGATTCTATTCTACATTCCTTTCATCACCCTTTAGCTCTCAATGTTTGGGAACATTTTTGGGTGGGAGGGACAGGGGGTGAAGGGCAAGAGAGGAGGAGAGGAGAGAGTCTTACGAAGGTTCAGTTACAGCAAGTCATATGCCTTCTGAGAGCAGCTCAGGAAGATGTTAGCTCTACTGCTTATCATGCCCAGCCAGGGACATCTTCCACAATCTATTATCTACCCTTCTCAACATGGCTTTGCATGTGCTACCCTGGTTTGATTCTACAAGACTCCTAACAGTACACCAACTTACACGTCAAAAGTTAGAGGAAAGCAGCCTTTTGGATACAAGTCCTGCCTTCCCCATTCCCACAAATAATTTAAATCCACTAAGCATTCAATTAGGAACCTATTCTTAGCTTTATTCTTTCTGTAAGATATAATGATTATTTTGACTACAGTAAAAGGAAATGGAAAACTCCAGTATGAGAAGTGGCCCTTCCTTGAGGCTGGCAGGGATTCCCTCCTATCAGTTCTGAACCGCTGCCCGTGTGCTCATACGCAAGCACTGCTGCTGGGCTGCGGAGCCAGTGTTTTTTCCTTTTCAACTCATTCCAGAAAAGACAATCCTTACCTCCTCATGCAAGGCAACTCACTTAAGTTTGAAATTAACTGAAAAAGGAGTATAACCCATGCAAAGAGTCACAGCCACAGTACAGCCCTAACACCTTGTAGTACCAGGTCCACTATAAACACAGCTCTGGAAAGACTGCTTGGGTGGCAGGGGGATGTCGCCTTCCATCTTTGTGGAATTTACAGAGAAACATAGGTATACGATCAGTGAATTGAGACCTCAAATGAGGCATTACTAGTACTTAAGTGTTTGGAATACCTATCCCATGTAACTGTGGTTTTTAGAAAGAGTTGAAAACCGTTATGCAACAAGGTACACTGGCACAGTAAGAGGACAGCCATTAATATTCAGTTTTAGTGAAATCGATCTGTCCAATCTAGATGTTAATCAGATATGGTATCTTAAAAAGTATGGTAGGACATGGGAGGAGAAACAAAGACTATCTGCATCCCATCATTGCAAATTACTCTAGCAATTGCTTTAGAACCAGATTTAAAGTTAATTCTTAACTACTTCACTAGACTTTGCAAAACAGAACTCTCTGCTTATTGATTTAGAAACACTGGCCAATACACACAAATAGTTCTCCTGTACATTTCTTCTTCAGAGAGACATACAGGTTAATGACAAGTCAATTACTCAATAAAGCAAACTACCCTTGTATAAATTGCTGTTTTGTTTGGAATTTACTGTCAGAACAAACAGGTCAAAGCAATCTATAGCACTGAAGGAGATTCCAAAGCTATTCTGATTTCCAGCAGCTGATTCATCACAATTCTGCCACTAAATCAAACTGAAAGTTTACATTTGTTTTCAGTGAGCAAAAATAAAATGGTGCTTCTGCACAGTTACCATCACTATTTAGGAATGCTGGCATATAACGTGTCCAGCAACATCTTAGCTTCATGTCCATAACAATTAGATATGATTTCACTATGCAGGTAGCGTTGCTCCACAGCAATAATTGGACTATTGAACACATACTCAAAACCACTTTCGAAATACAAATTACTTTGACATGTCTGTCATCCTGAAAGCATTTCTAACACTTATGGAAGGAATTATTCAAAAAATCTTACCATATTCCAGAGCTCAGCATGGGCACAGCATCAGATTACAGCAAAGCTGAACCCAATTAAGATGATCTGTGTCCACTTAAAACACTACTTAAAAATCACTACCACCACAACATCACGTTACACATATGTATATATGCATATATAACATGCATGTATACAAAGCAGCAGGAACGTCAGTGTCTTAAGAGAAACTTAGGAATGAAGTGTACCAGGTCTATTTGTTTCTCCTGGACCTACAGTGTTCCAAGACTTGACAGAGCAACAAAGAGTTAAACAGAGGCTGCAGCAGGATTTATAATGGTGGTAGTTACTGACACTCTTCTGCATTCACACACACCAGCTGGAGGAGTTCCAGAGCCTACACTGAAAATAAGACACAAACTTTTTGCATTGAAGAGCAGATCTCAGAACCTGCACTGTTTATTGAAAGCAGTAAATGGCAAACCCATGGTTGGAAGAGCAGCACAAATGCTCCGTATGGCCTCAGCTGACCTGCTTATGTCACATGGGGAAGCTTGCATTGGGAGGCCGGTCAGATTTCCATCATCAAGACCTCAGGTTTAAACTCAGCAAGGTTAGTTATGAGAGGCATCCGCAACATGAAATACATCACAGGTACTTAAGAACAAGGGAATTCACTTTTGTTGCCAGAGAATGCAGTCACCCGTACCGGTTCTTCTGAGTTTGTTTCCTGACAGAGATGCCTTTGAAGTCACCTCTGTTGATGCTTAAGATGCAGAAGTGATTCCACAGCAGTCAGTTAACTGAAATTCTGACATCACTTGCCTGACTCACCCTGCTTTTAGACTGAGTATTGTGAGCCTTGGAGCACTGCACTGAATTTGGTATGAGAAGAGACAACCAAAACCTGACACCTACAAGTCAGAAAATATCAAATGACAGTAAAGACATGAGAGTGACAGAGGGATCCAGTTTGATTTCCCCACTAAACAGCCCTAGTCCCTCAACCAAGAATAATTATGTCCTACACCTATGTATTTTTATTGTCACAGTCCACTGCCATGTCATTTGGGATTTTTTCATATTTACTGTACTTAAAGAACTTGAAACCCAGAAAAGTTACTTGGCATCTCAGTTGTTTGATACTGACCTGGAAGAAAACTTATCTAAGCAAAGAACAAAAGCAGCAGAAGATACACATTCTTGTATCACAGGTAAACAACAAGTCTAAGAAGCAGATTTAAAAAACAAACAAACAAGCCCTACCAACGAAGTTCATGATGGACTACCTCTACCTCAGTCTGAATATGCTTCTTGGAAAGACCAAGTTATTTTAAGTTTTAGGGATGGGTTTAAAGCATAGCAGATTTCTAGCAGAGGGGCATATCAAACAAACATCTGTTCATCCTGCTATTTATTCAAATACACTTCCAAACAGAAGATAAACTCATAACCAAACATTCAGGGAAGAAGCTGAAGGGCTCAACTTCCATCAAGAAAAGCCAATAAAGCAAGTGTTTTGGATGGAGCTCTCCTTCCTTGTGACAATCTGAGCCCTTCCTTCCCACATACCTGTTCCCAACATGTTCACCCATCAGNTGAATGAATTGGGTACAACCTCCTATTTGGGTACAACCTCCGTTTAAGCAAACCCTATTCTCTAACAAATCAAGCCTAAATCCTACACTGCAACTGCCAGAAGGGGCTCTCTACAAACTACTTCTCACTGATTAATTGGGGATAGAAGATAGCTGGTCTGAGTCTTATCAAATTCTTTCTAATGCAAGAAGCAGTAGCAGGTCCTTTCTGGAGGAAATCTCCCCTCATTCCCAAATACTGAAGGTACCTCCCCATCACTGGCTAGCTTGAGTCCCCCACAGTGAAGCAAACCCTGCCTGTGATCTGTACCAGTTTAACTGCAGCCATGCAACTTTCCTGCTGGCTACTGAACATCACAGGCACTGGTGGCAAGGAGAAGAAAGGCAGTCCCTGTTCAGTGAGGTGCTATGCAAACAAAACATCCCAGATCATGGCAAAATCTGGCCTTACTTATCTCTTACTAGCTCTAAAAAAGTGTCACTAGTCACACAACCACCAGAAGATACCGAAAGGCAGGAGGGGTATGGAGTGGTTAAAGTTGAAAGAGACTAAGAAGCTGAGTTAATTTTCATAGGGCTTCTTGCCTCCATATTCAGCAACATCTATGATTTGGACACGAAACAGTTGAAAAAGTCTTATACTAACACTTTTTCAGGATAAAAATAGAGTCCGGTACTTGAGCATTACAGTGCTCCCAGTGAGTTTCGGGGACATAGTTTGGAGCTGTGAATTGTACAGGGTATATATGCTCTGGCTAATTCAAGGTACAAACTCAAGCATGAAGGACATTCGGAAAAGTGGAATGTGAAACTTAATTACAGTTAAAAGGCAAAATATTGAAAGTCATCTCATGGTAGCATCATGAGAGACATAAGAGTCTGAATCTTTCATACGGATTTGTCCAACACACCTCTCCTCCTCCCTCCCCAAAGTGAGCCAAAAACCTAGTAACATGCACACTCACTTCAAACAATGGAGAGGTCCAGGAGAAACTCTAGTTACTCGATTTACGCTAGCACCATTCACAGTGTTAAGATGGACTTCAGAGATGTACAGAGTCACAGCGGAGGACTGCAATCGTGTTTTCACAACTTCCAGTGGACATGTCAGAATTGCACCAACAGTACCTCCACATCTGCAAAAAGGAATAGGATCATCACATTCTTAACTGCAAAGAAACTGAAGGATACATTCACATATAATTAACATTGCACTCACAGTCAAATTGCAAAAGGTGAAAAAACTGGAACATGCGTGACAATGCTGCAGTTATTTGCCCTTGAAGGCAAACTGTTAAGTCAGTTTGTTGACCCCACAACTTGGAGTGAAAATTTAAACAGACAAAAATAAAAGTTTCCCAAAGTAGTGGAGGTGCACAGTCTCTAGTACATGCTGTTCAAATCAGTTCTGGAAAGCAGCTCAGTATCTTAAATGTTTAACTTCTTATGGTAAATTTTAACTTTTTTTAAATGTTTAGTGCGCTCCAGACCACAAACAAGGTGCCAATAATCCTTAAGGATAGAAAAGATTTGTGTACTATGCACACAGGGCTACATGTAAAAACTGTGGTGTGGCAATTTAATAAAATTAAAATACTTATGAAGACATCTTCAAAACTCCGTTTGTATTTTGGGCATTGTACCATGAAAGCAACGATTCTGAGTGCTTCCTGAGTTCTGCCCATTACAGCAAGACAGACTAGATACTGTAGAATAGAACCTGGGAAGGCAAAAGAGCTTTAAGTGGCTAACCAGGTGAAGGCTTGCAGATTTTGCTTCAGTCTGCCACTCATTTCTGCAAGCAAGCCAAGGCAAGCCATGCATGACTTGTGCTGACAGTGGAGTTACTCCCATTCTCCTAGAGCAGAACACAGCCAAGAACATACTGCCTTTTAGCAGCTCTGCTCAGAGGATTCTTCTGGTGCTTGTTCATAACAGATTTATTAATATCTACATTCCTATCTGTTTAACTACAACCACATACAGCCTTTGAGGGAAAAATATAAAATCCACAAACTCTGATTCCAAAGACAACCCCAAAGTCCTTGACATTACCATTACAAAAAAAAAAGTGCTTCCCTTGAACCTTTTCTGAGATCAGTATTCTTAACTTTGCCATATACGCTTCTTAAAAACTATGACCAGGACAGTATATGCACCCTTTAAAAAAAAAAAAGCACACAAAAAACCAGAAAACACCAACCCCCCCAAAAAACCCAACAACAAACCCAACAAAGCAAAAAACCAAACCCTTGTGACA
>WAAD01022357.1:22801-45057 GCA_013389945.1 Fregata magnificens
AGACGGTGTTTCTCCGGCGCCCCTGCTGTACGTGTCTCCGTTAGGAGCCTTCTTTCCCTTCCCCCTCCCTCCCGGTGCGCTCCACGCGCAGCTGTCGGAGGCCCGCAGCCCGCCGTGGCGGCTGCCTCCCCCCGCGAGGCGCGGGCGGGCCCTGAGGGAAGGTCCCACACAGCAGTCACAGAAACTGTGGGGAAGAGGAACGTGAAAAACGACCCCTGTGCCCCCGGCGTCCAAAAGCAGTGGTATCGGCGAGGCACGGAGTGGCCTTAGTTTTTGTTTCCTCTTGTTTTTGCATTATAGGTCATATCCTCGGCTACTGAAGCAATGCATCTCCCCAAAGAGGCGTGCAGATGCTGGCTTCTTGGGAGTGCTGCTGAAGAGAGCATTGTGAGCCATTGGATGACTTTTGTTTTTCTTCAAAAATACATGGGTAAGGGAAAATAAATAATGCTACACAGGAAAATTCTTAACGTTATCTATAAAATTGTTGTCGACGTCAACGCTTCGGTAATCCAGGCACCTAAAGGCAAATAAATGACTAGCTAAAATCTTTATGACTGTCTACGTAATAAATACAGCATATTTCAAAAAAATAAAGAGCTATTTCATAATAGCACAACAATTTTTAATCTCCATCTTAATAACACAAGCATGCATTTTGATGCAGTCATTTCTTAAAGCAACAAACCTCCTCTGAGAAGGTGAGCTGGTGTGGAAGACACAAATAAGCTAGAAATGTAATGTGAAGTTTTGCAAGAGCGGTGGGAGTTGAGGGGGAGGTTGAGTGGGAGAAGGCTTAGAGAAACACGTGAGATGTGGAGGTGCTGGGCGGAAAAAGTAGTTACAGTGAACTGAGACAAGTAAAAGTAGGACAATGATTTTGCATTGCTACTCCACCCAGTATATAGTCACAACTAGTGAACAAATGAGTGAGAATTTTTCCAAAATAGAAAGATGGTCAAGACTTTCAGAAACCTGTAGTATACATACATGAGAGATGTTAACATTCAAGAAGTGAGAAAGGATCGTGTGCAGCTTGGCACAAAATGTCACGTAGGAAGGAGTAAGTATATTCGGGTTAATTAGAACAGTTAAATTAATTTGAGAGTACTGGAAAACTCTACCAGTGATTTTATTAAATGCTGCATGAGAGACAGTCATATGCCAAATACTTCATTTGAGGTCATGAGTCCAAACTTTTTCCAATTATCCCAGTAGCTTAAGAGGGAACAGAAGATGGGTTTTCTACAGGCCATGTGATGCTTTCCAGTGTGCACATGTCCCAGTAACTCAAAAGAAGATTAAGTACGAGACAAAGACTCTGCTTTATTCTGTCTCTGCATAGGTGAACTCCTAACTTGGGAGCTATTAACTTCATCTGGCACTTATGGCTTGCACTGTGACAAATGAAAAACTGTAATTTGATGATTTTGATGAATGCTTATTGTATAGTAAGAATAAGTAGAGCTATTGAAACATTTTGTTTACATTATTACATGTTTTGTAATTTTAAAAAAATCATATCTTTTTATAGAAACTTTAAATATTCTATTAACACATTTAAAAGGCCTGAACTGAAATATTTTCAAGTCTGAAGACTCTGATTCAAAATGATTTTGCAGCATTTCTTGAGAGCTGTCTTTAACACAACTTTTTCTTCTTATTCTCCATGCTAGGCTGGACTTTCTGGCTGGACTGCATATCTCATAATGTTTGGTGCCTATGGATTCTTACACTGAATTTCCCCTTTCGTCCCTCAGGGAGAGGTAAGTGCAAAGAGGAAAAGCCACATGGGAACCCATGAGAGCCCAGAACATAAATAGAATCATGCAAATTGCATGAGATCCCATTTTCAAAAGATCTTATTCATCTGAGTCTTTGTAAGATTCTTTTCTTTTTTCCATAATTTTATTGCAAAACCTGAGTAACTCTCCTACTGAATCCTCTGTCATTTTTACCTCTTGATTCTTTAGAAATAATAATAAAAAAACATGTTCTGTTGGGTTTTGGACTTACTTTTCCTATCTGCTCGGTGTAACTAAGGCATGTAACAGGACTCAACAAAGTTGCTACAAGGAGAAAAATGTGTGACAAGAAAGTAAGCCCTTGTTTCTATGTTTTCTAGCTCTGAATTTTTCTCAGGATACCATCCACATAGCATGTGCTGCACTTTTCCTCTTGTAGTCTTCGAACAGAAAACACCCTTTCTTAAATTTCGTCAGTGGCTTTCTGTGTAAAAAAGAACAGTAGAAAAAACTTTTCTACCTTTCCTGACAGAACTATTTTTTCCTGTTCTTTTATGGCAGCTTGAGGTGGGATAATACATTTTTCCCATGCAGCAGAATTTCTGCTGCTATTTTTCAATTAGGTTTCTAAAAACTGCATTTGTCTTTCTATTCTGAACTACTGTGTTGGATTCTTGCTCTTATTAGGGTTATAATGACCCTCTATTTTTCTAATATTTATATGACCACATTAAACAAGTTTAAAATATACAGGAGAGATGAGATCATAACTCTGCATTTGAAACATAGATTTAGTGTAGTCATGGCTTTGTTTGCCCTTTAGTGTTCTTTAAACGAGCACTTGCTATCTTTTGCCAGTGCCAAGGTTAACTCTCATAAAGTAATAGAAAACAATTCCCCTGTGAAATAATATTTGTACTAAACAACCTATTTTAAAATATTTAACATTCTTAGATGCTCTGTTTATCTAAGTGATACATTATTGCCTTTCCTGACCAAGCTCACAAAAATATATTTTCTCTCTTCAAGAAATGTGAAAGCAAGGTTTATTTGGTTGGGAATTTTGATTCTGAGCCATTTTAATCCACTTCTTTCTCCTTCTATGAAATTCTCCTGCTGTGGGATAAAATTATTTATTGATCTCGTGCTGTAATGGATGTATGTATTACATCCTCATGTGGAGAGAGGGAAATTTATATCCCTGAGGGACTTGAAAAATAGGATCCTTCAGTCTCTGACAAATTCCTCAAGTTGGTGTGAATGAAAAAAATCCCCCAAAACAAAACCCCTTTCATGTTGATGAATGGAGAACTGGGGTTGAGGAACAGAAGACAGTGACACAGAGCTCACTTAAGGCTCTGGCTCAGGGAATCTCAAATGAATAAAGCATGCTGTGTATGGCCTGTGGTGCTCCTGTGAGCTGGAGGCAGACGCCAGCCACGCTTTCAAGGCCTCATGAAGCACAACGTGTGTTATCAATTTGCCGGCCCTGACCTGCTGAGTAGTGAGATGGAAGAAACCAACTTCCCTTGACCAAGGCAATCTACAGAAGTTGCTCAAAACACAGTAAGAGGCACAGTTGTGGTATGCTGCATTTCTCCTTCCTAGGAGCTACCGTTTCCTATTCTCTTTTATGCCTTCTTCACATGACCATCCCATCCACTGTGCTCTGTTTCTTTCCAATCATCATGAAAAGCGAGAGGAGATGTCTTAAGGTATTCCATTTAAATGCATGTATTCAGGAATGATAATATGTGTAGAATTAAAAATTATAAATACTCAGAATTCAAGCCTATAAAGTTTTTATTCACTTCCTTTAGTCTTCCTAATACTTCGAGAGCATATAGAAGAATGAATGAATGTAGACTATTCACAAAATTGTGGCCACTAACTTAATGCTCTCCTTTTTAAGTATTTTTTTATTCCTAGGAGCTCAACCCATATGATTTGAGAAATTGTCAGAGTACTTTTAATTTGGTAGAATAGAGCATATTTTCTTTAAATTTTACAAACTAATACTTTGTGTAATCGCACTCAGTGTGGGCTATCCTGAGGATATATGAGGTTCTCCTTTATTTCTTTCAGAAGGGATAAGATTGAGTGTATGATGCGCTGCACAGGGAGTGAGGTGGGAGTGGAGAGGGAATATGCCTGCTGAGAGGCACAGTTTTCCAGGGCTTGCACCCATAGCTACTCTGTTGCAGGTCCAGAGCTAGTACAGAGTTGCACCGTGTCTGTGCCTGAAGAGCTATCACAGATACTGGCTTTGGGGTTTCCAGGGGATTAAGTATTGAGAAGATATCCCATTAGGCAATCCTTGCGTTTGAACTTCTGTAATGTTCCCCTCTCGTGGATGTCATTACAGAAGGAGGCTATGCCTGAATTTCCACTGCTTTCAGCAATAATAATATTGGGAATGTTATTTCTGATGTATTCGTTCTTCATCTGAGTGCAACAGATTTTAATTTCAGTCAATCATGTATAGCATTTCTGGGCCCAGAGTTATTCTCCTTCCTTTCACTATAACATACATAGCACACAGAGCAGGCGGGCCCAAAAGGTATTCCCCAGCACCTTACTTAGCTACTTACTTCTTCCAACTACCCTTTAAATCAGCTAGGTAAAGCAAAATGCCTGTATCTTGTAGGATGAAAGTATGTATCAGTGAGAACTAAGATGGGCTTGAAGGTTTATATGCATTCAAGTCCATTTTCACTGCCTTGTTGGTGAAATAACAGAGAACTTCTTTTCTTGCACAGTCTTTGTCCTGCACCTGGGTCAGGGCAACCCCTGATATCAGTACAGGCTGGGGGAAGAAGAGATTGAGAGCAGCCCTGCGGAGAAAGACTTGGGAGTACTGATGGATGAAAAGCTGGACATGAGCCAACGATGTGCGCTCGCAGCCCAGAAGGCCAACCATACCCTGGGCTGCATCAAAAGAAGCGTGGCCAGCAGGTCGAGGGAGGTGATTCTGCCCCTCTACTCTGCTCTTGGTGAGACCTCACCTGGAGTACTGCGTCCAGCTCTGGAGCCATCAACACAAGAAGGACATGGAAATGTTGCAGCGGGTCCAGAGGAAGGCCACAAAAATGATGCAAGGGCTGGAGCACCTTTCCTACAAGGACAGGCTGAAAGAGTTGGGGTTGTTCAGCCTGGAGAAGAGAAGGCTCTAGGGAGACCTTATTGCAGCCTTTCAGTACTTAAAGGGGGACTATAGGAAAGATGGGAACAATCTTTTTAGCAAGGCCTGTTGTGTCAGGACAAGGGGTAATGGTTTTAAACTAAAGGAGGGTAGATTTAGACTAGGTATAAGGAAGAAATCTTTTACAATGAGGGTGATGAAGCACTGGAACAGGTTGCCCAGAGAGGTAGCGGAGGCCCCATCCCTAGAAACATTCAAGGTCAGGTTGTATGGGGCTCTGAGCAACCTGATCTAGTTAAAGATGTCCCTGCTCACTGCAGAGGGTTGGACTAGATGACCTCTAAAGGTCCCTTCCAACCCAAAGCATTCTATGATTCTGTGAAGTTAGGAATGGATTTTTCTATCCAGTCAGTTTCCAGTGGTCCCTTGAGCTGATGGGGTCCCTTTATCATCTGCATATTTAACAGCTACCTTCCTGCTTTTGTGTCAACTCATTTAAAGTCAATAGTAGTCAGCTCTAAGGTGAAGAATTGCAAAGCAGGAGGTAAGGATTACAAGCTAGGTTAATTATAAGGAGAAGATGAAAAACAAGAATTGTGTTCAAGAGTTTTCCACTGAGGTCTGTTTGAGCATGGTTTCATCAACTTCTACAAAGGATTTATCAGCTTTGTATCAGAACTTAAAAATCGAGTTGTTCCTTTGTGGAGGAAGGGTCCACCCTAAGCTAAGTGTAAACTTGGAGCCTTAGAGTGCAAAAGTTCTAGATCAAAGAGAAGAGGGAGGTGCAGGAGACAGTTTAGCAAGTAATCTGGCAGAGACTTTAGATGGTTCTGTGTGTTAAAGTGCTAAACAATAGAAGCTACTTAAGAGCCAAATGAGGAAACTGGTAGGAGGAACAAAAATGACTAAAGGTAGCTGGTACTGCAGGGTCAGCTGCAGCTCAGATGAGGCCTTGTTACAAGTACACTAAGTGAGATAAAGCCCTAGGACTTGGTGGCAACAAAGTGTGAATGGGGTGTTACTCCAGTGGGGAAAACAGAGAGCTGCCCTCACAAGGAAGTCAGAAAGGACATTTAAATTACAACTTCTGTGCTTTGGAAAAGGAATACTGGGTGACTAGGGCTTCCTGTTTTCATATTTTTTTCTGTGTTCTACGAAGTGCATTTTTAAAAGTCATTTGATTCAACATTTGTGAGGGGATGAAGTACAGCTCGTTAAACAGCCAGCATTAATTTCCCTGTAAGTCTGGCTGAGAAATGAGGCTTGACCTAGTGTTTATGAATGACACTGAGAAATTGAACTGCTTCATTACTGCTAATGAAGACCTGGCGGAAGGGTTAAATGTAGATATAAACTAAGCCTCTGGGAAGAAACTGGATGGGTTTCTTTAGAAAATGGTATATGAGATTGAGACAAGTTGGGGTTTTTTTCCTTCTTTTAAATACCATTTTCCTGATGTTTTATCTAGTTTGTTTCCATAAACTGTTCAAAATGGAGGGAGATGGTGGTTGTGCTTTCACATACAGTGTTCCTTTTCTCTCTGCTAATATGTTCAGAGAGCCTTTCAATGAAGAGAAAAGAACTTTAGACATATAAACCCCAAAATCTCAAGATTGTCCTATAAATAACTCATTTTCTGACTTGTGCAACTCAGACTTGAGTGATAAATACCACCAGCATAAATGACAGGACTAGGTTTTTTTGTTGCTAGGAGTTGGGCATATTTTAAGTTGCGTCTCTGGAACCATAGCAAGACATTACAAGGAATGTTTTTAGCTCATAAAGTGTACTGATTCTGAAAGTGAATAAAATGAGTGTGTTTGTACTGCTGTTTTGAAATGGTAGAAGTGAATTGGTGTAATGGTGTAAAGTACAATAGTTGGAGGACCTCTACTCCATCCTAGCACAAGCTGACCACTTAACTTTGAGAAATTAAAAAAATGCTGTGATTTTTATTAATACTCTTCTATCAATCTGCATATGAATATATTTTTAACTCCGTTTCACAAATAATGAAGCAGAATGAGACAAGTCAGATGTTTAACCAAAACCATTGGATAAATCACTGATGGATTTAGAAATAACTTTTTGACCAAGAAAACCAGTAGGGAGACTGTGGTAAACAATTTCCGCTAAACTTTGTGTAGGCCACCTTTTTCTTGAGAATGGAGCAGCCTCTATTCCTTGAGGACACATACATTTGTATGCCTGTTGCTCATGGCTTGTTTATCTGAAGCTGAAGTTTGTAGCTTACAGAATCTATTTGGAAATATTCAGAAGATAAAGCAGAAGGGGACAGGGAAAAAGGATAATAAGTAGGGAAGGAAGAAGAGAGGAGCAGCTGATCTTTAAAAAAAGGGGTAGGGGTATCAATAGCATGAAAATGAGGACTGGGAGTGTGGTATACGTAAGACTTAGAAAGAAAAGAAGGCAGGATGATTTGCAAACGAAGAGTGAAGACAGGATAGGTCATATTATGGAGGGTGTAAGCCCTATGTGTTGAAAATTGGATTTTAGAATTGGGACCATCCAGATACTTAGTGGAGAGACAAGGAAGTAGTTAATTCTGTTGTACTTGGCCCTTGTGAGAGCTGTGGAGAACACTTTGCATGACTTAAGCTGTCAGTTTTCAAGACAGGTGTATTCAAACTGAATCAGGTGTACAGAAGAGCCATTCAGGTTATCTGGAAAATGGATGGCTTATCATATCATAGAACACTTAAAAGATTTGGTTTGTTTAGCCTAGGTAAATAAAGGCTAAGACAAGATATGATTGCTGCACACAAATACGTCAAGGGAATAAACTACAGGGACCGGAAAAGTAAAATACTACATAAGCTAAAGGTCAATATTAGCAGTTACCAGAGGTCATGAATAAATTCAGGCTGAGAAAAAGAAGTGAGAGTCCTTGATGTGGTTTTCTATAGCACGTGGAGTCTAGAATGGAAGATTTAAAGTACTGTATGCACCCTATGCTCAGATGAGTCTCAAATCATGAGATGAGTAGGTTACCCTGTCAAGGCATCCCTCTTTTGAAAGATGCGAATCCATCATGCAATTCTGTTTCAGCCCATCTCTAAAGCACTGGCTTCTGTCCTTAGCTTACTTTGAGAGCGGTGTGTAAACAATGTCCCATGGATCAGAAATAAGTTTGCTGATGTGAAAATTTTCAAAGATTTGAGAAATTTACTCACTCCTAAATAGAATGAAGCAGAACCTCTGCAGTTTTTCACTAAAAGGCAGAGGGAAGAGCAACTCATTTAGAAAAGGTGAACGTGTGACTCCATAGGCTTGGCACAGCTGGAATAAACAAAACCAGGTAGCTTAGTAGTAGGGTGGTTAGTGACTGCACCTCGCTGTTGTGTTTAGTGGAAGAGGCTGGGTATAAGTGGAGAGGAAGGATCACAGCAGTGCATGTTGGTCTCTGTGGTGTGTTGGCCTTTAGGGTTTAATGTAAGCAGCCTGATTTGGACAACTATCTTAGATGTGGATGAAGATTATAGAAGTCTTTTCAGGCCACTAGCAGTTGCCTAGGGAGTCAGCCACCTTGCTGCTCTCACTTGATAAATGTGGTTTAATAATTAATTTCCACCTGGAGGAGATGTTACTTCTCTAGCTTGTCTAAGCCCGGACAAGGACTTCGCTGACTCAGGTGTACATTAGGGAGCTAACCTTCATTATTGCTAATGAACCAATTAAGGAAGTATTGCAAGGAGGATTTGCTTTTTTTCAAGAGATAATGCATTTGAAGTTTTGGTATGTAGCTGTACAGTACAGTTTTTGTTTCCTGGGTGGTACCCCAGGTATTACGCACATGACACAACGCTCTATTAAAGCCTCAATTCTGAAGCGTAGCAACCATAACTCAAATGAAAACTGTTAGATTAGCTGCTGCTACAAATGGAGGATGTTGAGCATTCGTAATAGGTTGTTTATCCGAACGAGGCAAATATTGTTTCAAATTTTATTTTCAATATATGAAGTCTTCATTATTTTCTGTAGGCTATGGAAATGGCTTGTCANGATTTTCTGCCCCCAAACAACCTGGGGGAGTGATTCCTTTGCCTAGAAAAGGCACTTAGAAGAAACAGAGAGAACCCACTTACAGTGTAAGCAATGCCAGTTTAAAAGATGTTTGACAGTGCAAAAAAGGAAACTTACAAGCTGATCTATTTTATTCAAGACTGTTTGGAATACTGATTTACTTGCCCCTTGACCTTTGAGAACATCTTAACAAGATTATGATGAGCAATTAATGGTAGCTCTGGGACAGGGCATCAGGTGAAAAGATGAAATCCTCACTTTTTCTGGAGTTTATATAGCACACGTAGGCTCATGTAAGTTCTGGGGATACATCACAGCCCCAAATACAAAGCCCCAATAACTCTTCCTTTCTCAGAACTGTTATTTCCTCTCCTGTGGAGCACGAACGCACTTTTTTTTTAACCTGTTCTCTAATTAAGCACAGTCCAATCACATGAGTTATATTCCCCTAGTTATTTGAAAATACTCTGGAAAATCTTTTGCACATTTTTTGTAAGTTTAGACACAATGAACCTCAAGTAATTGCATTCGTATCATGCTGTAAGTCCCTTAGCCTTGGTGAAATTGCAGCTTGGATGAATTTGGTCTTATCAGCCTTGTGGAAACAGCACTGGTTTTTGTGATGTGATACCAGTGAGATCTGATGGAGATGGTTTTGACAAATTCATCTTTCAAGTCTTGACTGGATTTGGAGTTAGGTTGGTAGTAACTGTGGTGGGAAGAACTATATTTAATTTGTATCTATGACATAAAGTGATGAGGAAATTTCATTGATTATCTTGTTTTCATGATAAAACATATGTCTGACAGGATGTATTTCTCCCCATAAATGAAACAGGAATTCTGTATAAACCAGCATGACTGATGACCTACATTTCAAAACCCCTATTTTAATCATACTATGAAATTTTCCATCTCTCTTTTTAAAAAGAATCTTTTCAATTTCCATCTCTCCAAAGACAAGAATTTCTGGCTAAGAATACACTCTTTATTCTTTCCCACAATGTTCTTCCAGTTATATTTGAATCTTATCTTAATTTTAGTTTGCCATGTGAGCAAAGCAGCAGTCTATTATGTATTCACAAAGCCAAGTCTGTGTCTGATTATGTAATACATGTGTTTCAAGTATATCCAAACAGAATTCAAATGTTCCTAAATCCAGCTGTGTAGTACAGTACTGACTTGTTTCCTGTTGTCCTTCAAGTTCTGAGGATAGATCAGTAGAAGTTTGATTCCTTGTCTGTTACTGTGCTTTATCCAGACTAGAGTACAAGGTTGAAGTTCTGAGATATTTGGCCACGTTTTTACATGAAGTGAAGTGTGATGGGAGGTTTGCTGTGTAACTTGAGGCTTATGTCTTTCTTCCATAACAGTAGATGTTTTGAATTATTTTTTTCATAAGTTACTAACAGTTACTATAAATCAGGCTCTAGTTACTAACCACCACCTGTCATTGCAAAGAAAGGAAGGGACAGCCCCACTGTCATAATGCTACAGACTTAATTAAGGGAGTGGGTGAGAGGAGCCTCTGTATTGCAACTTTATTTTCGTTAGAGGTGGGAAAGAATGTCAGAGAGAAAAGGCTGAAATTTGGAGAACCCAGTATGAGTTTGAGTTTTCAGCAGTAGGTCCTAGAAGAGATGGCGTGGATCCAGATACAGGGCATACCCACCACCTACCTATGGGTCCAAAAGCCTTATTTAATCTTAGACCTGAGCCTTCAATCCTGGCCTGAGTTACATCACAGCTGTTATACCTGTTCCCAGTCCTGTTCATGAGTTATTGTTTGTATTTTCCAGTTTGACCTTGGATCTGACTTGTTACCTTGCTTTTGCATGATGATCACTGGACCGTTGACAGGACCTGTTGTCGTCATCCACCTTGGGTGCTGTGGGACTGTGCCCTGTGGATGAGCTCACTGCCCAGCCAGTGTTGTGGTTGTCCTTGGCTCCCCCCTAGCCTTCCCTTAGGGAGCAGCTCAGTTCTTACTGCTCCATTCCACTGTCCTTCACAGTCTTTTACTGATTTTTATGGTTACAATAATAAGAATACTCAAATGATTAGTCATCATTCTGGATGTTAGAATCATCCTCAGAAATGGATATGGTCCATTCTGATATGTAAAGGAGGATGGAAGGGGGAAGCATACAACTTCATTCAAGTAACTGTCAAATTTGTATGTAGACCCTGCATCTCTTGGATGGTGGTGGAGATATTAACAGTGGATTCTCATTTTGACTTTGTTCTGAGATAAATGTTGATAATAAAATGACAGTTTGTATTTTGTCAATGTGTAAAGATCTCTTTTGAATGGCTTTATCTTCTAGTGATTTTTTTTTTTTAAGGAGTAAGCACTGAATGACAGTACTCGGGTAGCTGGCTTTCTTCTTACAAAACTGAATTCATAGTGTTTAGAGGAAAAGTTACTGTCCATTCTGCAACAATTATTTCCAGAACAGTAAGCTAATGGTGAGTTGGATGTAAAATTATGATATCTGCTGCTTCCTTAAGGTAAACTTACACTTAATTTAAGAGTGTATTATTCTCAGAGCTTGGCAGGTAACAAGGACTTATCACAGTAAGAACACTGATGGCCTGTCTTTTAAAAAAAAAAAAAAAAAAAAAAAAAAAAAAAATGAAACAAACCCTCTAGGTTATAATCCAACTCCTCTATGATTATCAGACTGAGACCCTATAAAAGAGCTATTGATGTAACCCTCATAAAGAGTATGTCCAAACCACCTTTGAAATATATGTGTGAAAAGCAGTTCAAAATATACTGGTAAGCATTACAAGTAAAAAGGCATGTGGCATTTACAGGAAACAGTCATTCCATATTATGCAAGAGAGTTACCAAAACCAATTGCAGTAATATATTTAAATTGTTTGGGGGAGTGGAGGGTGGGAATCCTGAGATCTGAACGTATGTTAAATGTCAGAAGTGAGACTTTCAATTTCCCCTAACTTATATTTAGTGTGAACAGATGGGATTTTTGTTTCCTAATTCTGTGAGTTGCCTTTAAGAATTCCATCCTAGAGTAAGTCCAAGACACTTTTTTTTTCCTGTGACTTAGTCACATATTAGAAAGGACTGGAGATCTGAGGATATGATGATACTTTTGCTTTAAGAATTTCATAGGACAGCAAATAAATTGTACTTTGCATGTGCAACTTTCTTCCATAGACATAATGAAAAACTATTGAAAATAAATCACAAAAACTGCTGGATTGCCAGTGAATGAAGATGATAGACTTGACTTTTTCTGTTTCTTTTAAAAGACAGCATATATAGGAACTAACAAAGGGTTGCTGATACATCATGGCAAATATTAACATATACTCATTGAAAACTGTTCTCTTCTGCACTTTTTGCATTTTCCTGCTTGTAGTTATTAATGAAATTTTCTAAAAGGAGGAACTGTGTTTTCAAAATCAGATGACAAATATATCTTGAAACGTTTATATATGAAGAATTTTCCAGCACAGTCAGCTGCTGATGTCATTTCAGAAACATACTTAGTTTTGCTTGTGATATCAGAATGGATTGCTGTGGAAGTTAATCTTCAATCTCAGCCTAGTTCTGGAAAGAAATAGGTAGAATAATAACTTAGAAATATAGATCCAAGTTTTTCCTCATTTTTGTCACTGCTTAGAAGAAACAAAATTATTGCTTAAGCAGTATGTTGCTCATATATGTTTAAACAACACTGGTGTAGAATGCTGCAAAGGAGCATGTACCATGATGTCAACAATAGGCGATTAGACAGCAGTCTGTAAAAAAAAAAAAAATGATTAGGTGATCAGAAGACAGGCTTATGTTTCACCAGGTCAGATAAGCATATCCACTATTTTGACTACAGTTTCCAAGAACTTCAATAGTTGGAATTTGGGCTGCAATGTCAATAGAGGATTGACTTAATTGACTTTAATGATCTTTGGCCAGGCACTAACCACCACAGATTTTGGCTATACCAAGGGACTTCACACACTGAATTGGAGGTGATGCACGTGTGTGTGAAGGAAATACTTCGGTATGAATAAAACTGAGCAATTCTCAAAGTGTGACACTTCCAGTTCCTCAGACTCTACACGGTACCTAATTCACACTCAATGTAATCAGTTACAGTTCAGTGTTGGCTAATCTTCAACTGAAATCAATAAATCAGCCTAGACGGGGAGACATTAAGCAAGTCCGAAACATGTACTGTGATGTTTGCTTTTGTAGCCTTTTGAGAGGACAGATAATGGAGACATCAATTAAAAGCAGGATAAACATCGGGCTTCTTTCAGTGCAATAGCCTTTCCCTTTCTTAAATGGGAGTGTGAATTTAGCTTTAGAGCAAGCTGCCAAATCATTGGTTACGTTTATATCCAATATATCACAGTCAGGGCCAGTGAAAACTTCAGTGTTCAAACTTGTTTTATAGAAAGCAGAGTGTAGATTTTGAGTGAAAAAATCAATGTTCAAACCCGCTTTACAGAAAACAGTGGTTTTTTCAACCTCATTCACTTTCCAGTGTTTGTTCCAATTATATCGGCATGACTTCAACATTCAGAATGAAAGTTGGTTGTGATGCACGTATGTGTGAAGGAAATACTTCAGTGTGAAAAAAACTGAGCAAACCTCAGACTATGCCACTTCCAGTTCCTCCGGCTCTAAATGGAACCCAAGGGTGCTATGTCCTAAGTGCCTTTGTCAATAATGATAATTTCTTCTGTGGGGTGAAACTACAGTATTTATCCATTGACCTTTATTATCCAGGCTGTTTCATGTAAATATCCTTATTTCCTCCGCTGCCTTGTAATCCAATAGACTTGGTAAATACCATGGTTTCATCTTGCTCAGATGCGGTTTTGTTGTGTCTATCTTTTCTCAGGGCAAAGGGGATGTTTTCGTTCCCAGCCTTGTTTTGTAGGCCCCAAACAACGATGCCTCCAGTAGCAGAGGTGCCATCACTGAGGCAGCTGTTTAACAGGGAAAGTATAGGCTGAATCAGAATGTCTGTTGAGAAGTGGGTGGGAAGTAGGTTGGCTGTTCTGATTCTAAGGGCCTGTAGTCTTGGGCTTGCGGAGAGAAGTACATGAGGGGCTTTATGGGGTTGTGTTTTGCTCCACAACAGGTGCGGTCATTTGGCTGTAGCTCAGAAAATTTACAGGCATCTTATTAGAAAAGTGGGCCAAAATGCAACACTCTGGTAGTTGATGGTGATTTCTTACATTGTTTTTGATACTACACAATTATTATGCAAGAAGGCATAGCCAGCTGTGAGACAGATGGAGCCACATATGTTTCCACACCCAAAAGGGAGGTTTGTGTACAGAGCTACAGTCAGGAACAAGGCTGAGTGAATGACACCAAAGGTTATTCATACAGAGGTGTCTGGATTTGTAGATAAATTCACTTGGATTGTATGGGTGATTGGTTGTTTTTGTGTTAACTTTCTGACTATAATAGGGTTTTTCTTGCATTGAAGTCTATAAAGCAGTAAATAGTGAAGAAGTACTTGCAGATTATTCTGGTCAGCAGTCTGAATTCAAGAATATTGTATGACTTATCCATGTGGTCTGTTTCCCAAACTGGGGGTGGCTGTGCCACCTTCCTCCTCCTCCCCAAAACCAATGGCACCTTGCCACCATCACCACCTAGAAAAGTCTAGTGTGAAAAGAGATGCCACATTCTTTTCCTCTCTCACTTGCTGCAACACTGAAAAGCTCTGCAAAATGAGATTAGAGCTGCTGCAGCGCTGAGCCTTCAGGATCGGCTGAATGTGAGGATGAATTCATTGTTTATTTGTGGGACCTTCTTTTCTCCCCTAGATCAATCAGAGCCCAGAAGAGTTGCAGAGGCAGGAAAGCAGAGAACAGTCACCAGCCAGGCTCCTGCTTCCTTGCTGTAGCCTCAAGTAGAGGGAAAAAAGTTTATTCAACAGTGCTCTAATTCCAGTCATTAGTACCCTTGGGCACTGGGCAGGGCTATAAGCAGGCAGATCAGGGAGTGGCAGTATTACCCAGGACAGCTAGAGTTACATGCCATCTCATACCCAAGATGTGTAAAAGGAGTGCTGTCTTCAGTGTGAGTTAGATAAAGTAGATTTTTTTTTTAAAGTGTTCAGATTGTTATTCTCTGTTATAACTTCCTTCTTTAATCTTTTGCTGTTTTGGAGACAATGAGACTAAAAAGATTTGTCCATGTTTCAGCCCTATTAACAGCCTCTTATGCCAACATAAAATTAGAACAGTGCTGTGAAGAACTGAGCTCCCAGAGCGCATACGGCTAGGAACTGCCAAGGGCTGAGTGAATGCACCAAAGGTAATTTGCAGATAGATATCTGGATCTTCCTAACAAATCTCCCTCCCCTGTTAGAGTCAGTCTAAGGTACTGGACTACTATTTCTTCCTTTTGTAAGTAAGAAAAATCACTGCTGGGATTAAAGCAAGCACAGAGAATTTCAGATGAGGGAGAAGACAGTAAAGTTTACAAAGCCAAATGTTGCCAGTAATCATAATTGTAAAGTTTCCATTCCTAGGCTATTCAGTCATTTCGAAAGTGACTTTTAAAAAGAATATAACATTTGAGGACAGATGTTTTGTATCTTTTCTAATTGATCCTAGAACAAATCACATGCATATGATCTATAATTTGGTTTTATTTCTCTATTATGTATCACATGCACTTCCTTGAAGAGATGTTAGTCATTAGAAATATTAAGCATATCTTCAATTCAAGCTGAAATCGAAGAGCTGCAGGTAACTGGCACTGCTAAAAAGCAGGTTGTATTGCCTTGGCTAAGATGAGTCTGCAAGGGATAGATATTAATGCTGTCAACAAAAGTAATTCTCAAAAGTAGGGCTCCTATAGGCTGAGGTATTCTGCTTGTATTGTAAAATATCTTCAGGAAAACTTACTGGCCAGATAAGAGATTGAAAATGATTTGAGGTGGGCTGTAAATATTAGCATACCTAGCCTATTAATGAGTCACTGTTGAAAAGTGGAGAGACAATTCAGGAAGATGAATTAGGTAACGCTGTCCCAGTTTAACTGTGCACTTCCTTCCAGCCACAGCTCTACTGGAAACAACAACCAATGAACAAATATGAGAATTCTGCTATGTGACATTACACACTGGGTGTTTTAGGTGATTTGGGAGGTGTAGGGGTCCTTCCTTCTTTTGCAGTGTTGTCCTAGCGAAACAGCCAGCTAGACTGTGGTTTTTTCACTATATCCTGTAACATGATTTATTAAGTACTTCTGAGGATAAGAGACCAGATATAATGCTGCATTAACCCTGTGGTAGATTAGCTCACTTGATTTCTAATTAGGATGTGTCGAGCGCTGTTTAAATTGCCTATATTAGATAGACACTTTAGTATAAGTTCTCTAGATACGTGAAGTTCTGCCTACTTCAGGAAGAGCTGGTAGAAAGGTACTTACCCAAAAGATATGATTCCCTTTACTCCAGCCTGTAACAGAAAGATAGGAGGCTGAACACCTGATATTTTGCACCTGTCTCTATTCTTGCTTTCTACCCTTTTGGCTTCCTTTTTGTTACTGCTGTGGTCCTGTGGTGACAGTAGGAGCTAGAAGAGCTGTCATATTTGTTCCCTCTTGGTCTTCCCGGTAGCTGAGCTGAGTAGCTGTTGCACCAGCAGCAAGTCCCCCTGCTTGGAGCCTGCCCAGAAGAATGGGAAAGGCAGAACAACTAGAGCTGCCAGAAGCAGAGTAAGAAACATCTTCAAAATACTGAGTAATGTATTTCAGCCTAAATGTATTGCAATAGATTTGCCACAATGTCATGGGAGGTTTTAATTGTGCTTAAGGAGGTAGTTGAATTCAAGCAGCTTGGAGATTTGCAGTCAGCAGTTAGGTCATCTGCAGTACTCTTCAAATGCTTCAACAGAAATATGTTTGACAGAACTATACTCTGAAGGCTAAGTGATCAAACTGCATGGGGCAGTGGGAGAAAGTAGCTCTTTACTTTGGAAATTACTCTGCCCTTTTGTGAGTGTGCAGACACTGACAGCAGAGAATGCCAGTAACACCAACGTAGCGTGCTCCTGCATAACACCTCTCTGTAGACTGGCTGCTTAGTTTGTTGCCACCCACAGTTTCCAATATGTGCACTATCACCCCACATAGAGTGTGAGGTAGCTCTTCAGTTTTCAATCACAGATAACTAGGGCAAGGCCCAGAACAGAAACAAGCCCTTGCAGTCTTCGTGTTACATACGGAGGGAAAGCAGCATTGTGGATAGTTAGTAAACTCTAGTGGCTGAGGGAACACCACTGTGATTCTTGTTAGAGCTTTCATTATGTCAAACAATGTGCCTCCATCTCGACTGAGCTGAACCTTAGCCACCTTTCTGCCTGTCCTAACATGTGCTGGTGAGATGCTAAACGATCTATATTCAGTTAGAGAGACCTACATGAAACTGACGTTGCCATTGCCACAAAAATCTTGCTCAGCAGCTTAACCCCAGGGTCTTTAAAAGCAGCGGTGTCATCAGTCAAGTGTGATGGCATTCACCACAATTAGTCAAGTCAGTAATACCATTAGAGGTGAAGTATTCAAGGCTGATGAGAGGCTTTCAAATCACCACCAGAATGCCCAGTTATTCATCTTCAGTTACTGAGGGGGTGTTCGAGAAACAAGGCCAAAATGGACTTTTTACAATACTATGGTAGCAGTTCGTTGTGGACGTCAGGGAATGCCTGCGGAGGTAAAGCTTGCTTCTTACCAGTGGTGCTTCAGACTAGCAGGTTGGAATGATATTGCTAATACTGACAAATATTTAAGATGAACTTCAGATGGAAATGAGTAGTAACCTTTGGAATAATTAAATTATCACCCAAAAAAGCATTTGGTATTTGTATATGAAATATACATTTGGCAATGTATGTCAAATACTTATCATGCCATAGTGCAGGTCAGCTGAGCCATCCACCACAAGACCAGTTCTGCTGGACAAGACTTTGTGTCTGGTATTGCTGAAAGCTTCTTGCTCGTATAGGAACCACAGTGCATGACATTAAAAAGCTATAGCTGGTTCAAGACAGACTGCAGTGACTTCCATAACCACTTTGTATCATTTTTAGAAACTGTAACATAAAAAAAATGAGAACAGGATACTGAGGATTAGATGTTTTGCAGGGAGTCTAACCAGTTAACTTCCAGTTTTGCGATACAGAAAAGCAAAGAAGTTACAAAATCTTATACAAGAGGAGAAGGACAGCTTTTAGGAGGTTCTAAATTTACAGAAAATTCAGGGAGAAGTGGGACAGCTAAGCTCAGGCCTGACACCACCTGTCCTCTTTCGTTGGCATTTACTCTCAGATAAAACCAGCTGGACTCGAAAAAGTGCTTCAGTGCTGAGTGCTTCCACAACCTGGAACTGGAGCATTTACAATTGACAACAGTTCCCTTTCTCGTATTTGCCTTGATAAGCAAAATCCTTTTCCTTTCAACGATGTTTTCAACTTATCTGGGTATGTTGCTCTCATCGATATCAGTGACTGTTTGTCTGCTGGAGCCCTTTGGACTCTGCACCACCCCTATTCACATGATGCTCTCACATTCCTCCTGGAGGCAAAAATGCATGTTCATGCTGCTAGAGAGTGGAAACTTACTGATTGTACAGAGGTTGGCAGAAGCTTTGTTCCAGCCTCCTGGCAGGAGCAAAGAGACAGGCTGCATTTTTGTAAGTCCTAAGCCAATAAAAGCCTTCCTATCTCTGCACTGATGTTTCTTCTGTTCCTGTCTGGCCCTTCCTCCAAGCTCACTCCAAGCATGCAAAGCAAGAAGGCTTCTTGTTCTTCTGTCTAGTCAGTGACGGAGGCAAGGTTTGGAGCAAATGGAGTCCCGTTGTAATAAGATTTCTGTTAGAGCTCTGCAAGTGGAACTGCCTACAGCAAGTGCACAGATTATGTTTAATGTCTGACACATCCATTTATATTAACATATTATAGCAGAAGGCGGAACTGTTCCTGTGGAATCCCCAAATGAATTAGCAGTGCGAACTGGCTTTCTACTGCTTGGAGCTCTGTCCACACTCCTTGTTTTAACTCTATGCTAGTCACAATCCAGACCGTGGAGAAAACCGCAGTGAAACTGCGAAGTGGCTGCTCTCTAATGTTACAGTTCAATAACTGCATGAACTTTTGGTTTTATTGTAATATTAATTTGCTTAAGTTATTGCCTGTAGTGGAAGTAGATACCTGCATATTGCAAAAGCAGTATTAATGTGTGGCTATATTGGAAGAGAATAGCTCAGTGTATAGGATATTTTTCCCATTTTCCTTTTTAAAACATTCCTACTAGTAAGCTTATTCCTACTAGTAAGCTTTAAGAAAGTGGTTCAAACACACCTGCTGACCCCAAAGCCATAACTATGCGAGCGCTTTTGGGGAAGGCTTGGTAAGTTATTCCTGAAGGTTCAGAGCAAAGGCAGCCAGTTTCTATCTTTCCTTCTATCGCTTGATGCCCTTTTTATAAAGTCCTGTAAAACATGTGTTTTGAATGAGACATACTATAGGCACTTACATAGTCAGACATGCACATTGATCAGCATTAAAGGTATGTCTCCAAACTTTCGTCAAAATATACAAGACTAGTTTTTCAACTAGGTTGTGATAACCTTTTATTTTTGCAGGCATTCATTTGCATCCGGTATGCCTGAATTTATGATCTATATAAACATAGCAGAACAAAGCCTTAGTGATCTGTAATTGTGCTATTAAAACTGCCAGTCTGATATTTGGAAAGTTAAATCTGAAAGTAGATATTCTTATTATAATTCTTACAGAATAGTAAAGAGCTAAGTCCAAGTTTGGCTAAGTTGTAGTGCAGTACTGAATGTAAATACACTGTCAATAAATCTCTGATGGGTGTGAATGTCAAGGGAGAGGAGGATTAGCGCTGTACTGTGAGTTATATTGAGATGTACTTTGAAGAATTAAGAATGTGAAAAACTAATTTTGTTATCAGCAAAATCCATAAGGCTTAGGTTCAGTTAAAAGGTTCCGCTTTCCCAAGAAATATTTAAAACCCTGTTAAACACAGGCACCCAGCTTGCGCTTCCAAGAAGATAAGGCAGATGAGCTAGGACTTTTCCCCTTCTTGTCTTTTTGTTCTCCTACTTGGCTGCTGACTGTGGCCATGCTATGACTCACCAGCCATTCTCCATGGGGAGCATTTGAGCTGGAAGGGAGTGGTGGGCAGGTGGGTGGTTGAAGACTCTGTCCCCCCACTTGTCAGTCAGTGACTTCCTCACTTTGGGGGAAGAGTACACAGCAACATGGGAACGGTTGCTGCACTGCTGTGCTGGACAGGCAGAGTAGTTACAGTTCAGCCCTTTATTAATTCAGAGAAAGAAGGCACCAAACTTGGTAGGTGTTTCAGCAGGACATTGATAAAAGATTGATTCCTGATTTTTTTCCCCATCCTTGCCACTTTCCCCTCTCCTAGCTGCACACAGTCAATGCCATGACATCACAGTGCATTTGTTATGTGCTATCTGTGCTATATTACTTTTCTTAAAGGCAGTTTTTCTCTGCAAGTACTACCTCTGCTGAGAACCCCGAACCTTTATAGTCTGTAGTCATTTCTAAGTGACAGAATTGCTAGAACACATGACAATGAAGAGGCTAGCTTGGCTAAAGTTTGGTAGCCTCTGGTTATAACCTCTATAACATAAGCAGGGAGAGAGAAAATGCCAAGTAGTGGATGAACAGAAAGTCAGACAGCTTGAATCCCAAGATGCTGTGTTATTGCTTGGGTTCTTTGTTCATGACCATCAAGTACTTTCACTTTCTTTCAGTGGTTTATTTTTTTGTTGGCAAATGATTCTTGCAGTGTTTGCTTTTTATGCAAGATAAAAATTTTTTTTTTAATGGAAAGCAGTGGCAGAACTTAAAAAATTTTAAAACAAAGAGAATTTGTTTTGTGGAGCCATGGCCAATATGAGAGATTATATATTAAAGTATTTTCCTTAGCTGAAAATCCTGAGAACCAGTAAAACTCAGGAAATGGAGAACTCTTCAATGCAATGAGTGGCTAGAGGCTTTGTTTTGGTTAGCTTGTTTGATTTCAAGAACAAAAAGGAATTCTTGGAGAACTATAATGCTATGGAGACAGTTGTTTGAACTTTGGATTTACTAATACTAACAACCTGCTGATATCCTTGAGGAAAAGCCTTGGTAGCAGTGCAAAACAAGCCCAGTGCTTTCATCTTCATTGGTAAAAGCTTTGCTGAAAATGCCACTGCTGTGAATAAAAGAGGAGAGAGAAAGAGTTATTGTATGGTCTGCCTAGAAAAATAACAGAGATGAAGGAAGCAGTGTTCTGAGTCTGATATGGATGAAGTTAAGATTAATATTAGGCAGTTGGATTTGATTGCCCTGTGGTGTGGTGAGTTCCCTTAGGAGTTTGATTGCATCTTTATGGAAAACTTGTATTTCATTCTGAAGTTAGACTGTATGTTTCTCAGCAGGAGATATATCTTTGAGCTTATCTACAAAAAGCACATAGAGGTTATGGGGAATAATCAGTTCTTCAAAAAATTGCAAAATGGGAATCTGGAAGTCCCAGTTTAGGCCAGAAATAATATTAAAGCCATAATGTAGGCTTCCCCTCCTTTTAACACGTAGCAGGATTATGTTCAGTCTCCTATCTGTCTGACATGCAACAGCTCTGAAGAAAATTGTTGCACCGACAACTCGTGATAAGGCAAAGCAGAACTTGTACTGGAAACATTCTCTTTTTCAGCCAGTTATCAAAATCCTTGCAGCTTCCCGTCAAAGCAAGCGAATCCACAACAACATGTATTGAACATGGTAGTTGATCCTGAATGCTTAAAAACAACCAGCATAAAGACACTCACGTAACTGCTTTGGCTGATGCTAACTGTTATTTAATTGTAATGTACATTTCCCACCCTTCATCTGTTTCACTTTCTTGTCTTCCATCTTGCTTTCAAGTTACTATCTGCCAAGCTTTGAACTGTGCTTACCAACTCCCTTTGAAGCCAGCTTCAGCTGGAAGCAGGTCCAATCTGTGGTAGAAAGAGCCTAAAACTAATTTGTTGCAGCAGAGATATATTTGACTAGAAGCAGACAAGGACGTGCTTTATTAAGTGTTAGGCTTTCATGCTGCCTTCCAGCAAGGCAGAGCTGAAAACTGTAGCCCTTTTAAAAGCAATAATGCAATTACATGTTTTATAAATGCTTTAAAAATCATTTAGTAAAAACCAGCCACTTCTGTTATTAGCAGCAATGCTGGGGAAGGCGGTGTAAAAGCACAAGATCATAGAATCATAGAATCATTAAGGTTG